>JAODAL010055517.1:0-23904 GCA_025379985.1 Phyllomedusa bahiana
GCAGTAATTGCCTAGTTTTGCCGAACCACATTCATATATTTGTCTAATCTTAGGAATGTGGTGTTACACACCTCCATAATGCCCCCAGGAGCCCCCAAAACACCCCTTCATGTTAGATGCATTCGTAGGTGTCGAGTCTTATGAACAATGCGCATAACACATTCATTAGGTGTAAGACATCGTAGCCTGCTCAGTGAGGTGCATTGTACACCAGAAAAAGGGTGAAAAACCCTTTCATATATGTTGCCCTTAGATTTTTATACTTACCCATTTTTCTGGTTTCTGATACATCAACTTCAAGCCCTGACTGTTCACTTGTTTCCTAAAATAACTAGCCTTTGATGGGAGTCATTGGCTCAAGATAATTGTTATTGTCAGGGACACACACAGAGACACAGACGAGTGAGCCCCTGACACTGGTCCCAACCTCTGTCCCTGCCTTTTGGGGAACCCAACTAGTCACTAGGTCGGCCACAACCTGAAGCCTGATGACTGCTCTGAGCCAAGTGGAACACAGACAAAGTCAAACAAACACAGAACAAACAAGAGAAGTTGGGCAGGCCAAGTCAGTAACAAACGGGTAGCACTGTACAAAAACGTGAGACAAAAGAATAATCAGGAACCAAGCAAGAGTCAGAGAGCACAGAAAGACAAATGAGAGTACAGGTGAACTATAGGGAAAGAGAACCATATAGCAGGCAAGGAGGGCAGGAAGGTAAGACTATAAATAGGCAAGGGGAGGAAGGAGAGCAGAAGTGAGAGGAAGAAGGAACTGTCAATCACCAAGAGAAGAAGTTAACCCCAATAGTGCTGGAAGGTTTCTGGCCACAGGTGTTGACCAGAAATAAATTAGGCATACAGAGTTTGCAAACAGCGTTCACACTGGTGACAAGAGCCAGATGCAGAGGGTCTATTTGGCAGGAACATGACAGTTATTTAAGATTTTAATGTTAAGGCTGATTGTTTAGTAAGTACCCTGTTTTTCGGACTACAAGACACACTAAACCATAACACGCACCTAGGTTTTAGAGAAGTAAAATAGGAAAAAAAAAATTTGAAGTAAAAAGTATGGGCTGATGTATAGTTTTTACTGGTATCATTTTGGGATAGATATGACTTTTTGATCACTTTTTATTCCAATTTTTTGGGGATATGAAATGACCAAAAAGACACAATTTTGTCGTTTGGATTTTTTTTTCCATGCTGTACAGCGTATGGAATAAATGATGTTATAGTTTAATAGAACGGACTTTTACGGACATAGAGATACCAATTATGTGCAACTTTTATTTTATTAGTAAAATGGCGAAAGTGGGGTGTTTTAAACTTTAAAGTGGTTGTCTCTTGACAGCAGTTGACAATGTTTTCTGCTGGTTGCCAAGTAGAGCTTGTGAAATGGAGAGGCGTGTTTCTCCTCCAAGCAGGGAGTAACTTCCATCTCAGCAGACATGCTCCCAAAGTGTGCACATAATGATTTATTCTGTGTGAGCTGGGGGAAGGGAGAGGTTTTACCTATCATTGGACTCATTTGAAGTGAAAAGCGAAGTGTAACTCGATAGTGTATATCTAAATTTCTCGCTCTCTCTACATACTTTGTAACTAGAATGGGCATTTGACTCTGAGAAAGATGGGTGTTTTTTTTTTTCTCTGTCACTCACACAGTGATATATCCTGCAGATCATTACACCTCTGATCTTGACAGATCTGCAGAACAAAACTATACGCTTTATCTGTTTGTGTTTACATGGGACTGCACATCTGTCTCACAAGTGGTTTACGTGGGACCTCACATCTCTCACAAAAGTTTGTATGTGGTACTGCAAATGAGATTTACGTGGGTCTGCCAATGTAAGACTTCACCTCTTACATGGGACTGCTGTGTTTTCCATTTTACATGGGACTGCCAATGTACGACTGCACATCTTACATGGGACTGCTGTGTTTTACGTTTACTGATTTAAGACTGCACCTCTTACAGGGACTGCTGTCTTTTCCGTTTTACATGGGACTGCCGATGTAAGACTACACCTCTTACATGGTACTGCTGTGTTTTACGTTTTATGTGTGTCTGCCAATGTAAGATTGCACCTCTTACATGGGACTGTTGTGTTTTCTGTTTTACATGGGACTGCACATGATATTTATGTGGGTAAATCTTTCTCTCTTGCCCGTCCATCCCGATGCTTGTACATACATCCCCCTACGCGTTCCCATCCACGACCTGTTCACTACATCTCCTTTGCCTGCGCGTTGTCGTCCGCGACCTGGGGGGACAAAACGCTTAACTGCCAGCCAGTAATTCTTTAGCTGGGTGTTACCCGACCTGGGCTCAAACACCGTTGCTAAGCACAAATAAAGCAGCCCATTCTCTTAAACCACATCACTTTCCTAATGCTAACCATGGACATACATGCTTACATTTTTGGTCCCCTCAATTTGAACTATGATCTTTGTAGTGAGACAACCCCTTTAATATTTACTTATTTTTTACTTTTTTTTCTATAATATTTAGTCCCCCTATGGTAGTTGACCACTAGGGGGCAGAATGCCTTGTCTTATACACAGCAGTATGATTGTACTGCTTTATATAGGATTTTCATTCATTCATTACCTATTACACCCTGCCATAGGCATGGTGTAATAGATGTACATACATGGCAGCTGTGAAAGCCTGCATGAGGTTCAACCGATCACTTCCTCCCCTCCGCCGCATCATCTAAAGTGTTACAGCAGGGACGGAGTCAGCTCCAACCCGCCTGGGCGGATCAGCCGCATGTCACCACTGTACAACGCTCTCTTGGGCGGCAGGAGTCTGGAGATGAGCGATGCTGCAGCAGTGGAGTTTAACCTCTTAAATATTGCCAGTGGCTTCCCGCAGCATTGCTCCTCCTCACCCTCCTGCCGGCCCGAGAGAGTGCATTTGGACTACAAGACGTACCCTCTTTTTCCCCCCATATTTGGGGGTAAAAAAGTATGTCAGAGCATACTGCCAAATAAATTGTATTTATTGTTCTTCTCTTTTTTGTCAAGAAAAACAAGAGTTCCACAGATCTTCATTGCCTGCAAAGAATAACTACACATACATGTGAATTAATTTCATTTTTATGGCAAATATAGAGATCAAATTCCCTAAAATGCAGTGCTTTGTTCATCTCTATTTCTGACATGAGAAATCAGCAATTATAGTGGTATCATCTATAGAGACACCATAATACATTATCCCATAGGCTTGAATATGCTGTAATATTGTAATAAATAACTACAGACAAAAGTGGATATTAAAATAAATGTTTGCCTCAGTATATTCAAAAATAAGCTTTGATATAAGCATTTAATGTTTCACATTCACACATTTGCCACATGAGTATTTTATGGAATAAAAAAGTGAATTTCTCCTTTGTTAAAACATTTAGAACAGCTTTATTAAATAGCATGTGAGGCATCAATTGCCTTTGAAGTCATATCTCAGCTCAGTAGACTCATGCTACGAATAATTCCTATTCTCTTGCAATTGTAAACATCTGTACAAGTAAATCCTACATCCAAACACAGAAAAAGAAGCTTTTTGTTAAAGTACAAGAGATATTGCAGCCAAGAATTCAATAATGCCTCAAACAAATCTGCTTACACAATATACTTTTAATTCTTTCATTATGCAGATGACTCATGGTACTTGCTGATGTACAAAAGGAATATTTCTAAATTTATACAGAAAATGATCATATATAGACAACTAGTATTTTTTTTCTAGTTGGGAAGACTAATACCTTAAAGATAGTGGTTTCATCTGCTATCTGTATTTTATTTCATTACTATATATGACTGTATACTCTTAAACATTGTATCTTAGGTCCAAATTCTATACTGATTGATTTTTTAACTATATATTTGTGGCAAATGAACCCCAGTTGTGGTGGAAGAAGTTAATAATTTAACTCCATTGCTATAGGGAGAACTCTGAATGGTGATATGAGTAGAGGCACATTACTGCTGCAGCCAATCAGAGGCTGCAGCGGTGACCTGCCCAGAGGTAGCAGAATT
Organism: Phyllomedusa bahiana; assembly: GCA_025379985.1. Classification (NCBI taxonomy): domain Eukaryota; kingdom Metazoa; phylum Chordata; class Amphibia; order Anura; family Hylidae; genus Phyllomedusa; species Phyllomedusa bahiana. Next base: position 4,042 of record JAODAL010055517.1, read on the forward strand.
TAAACAGAAGATCGGGGACTGGACTAAAGCTGGTGACTTAAAACCTTAGGTGCACCTGGATAAGAAGAGTCTCTGTATACAGTACTGAATATTTGGACCATATTTCTAAATAGGGCTCTTATACCATGTATTTGATTATATGGGATCTCCATAGAACATCTGGTTTGTTTTTAGCTCTTGTTACATCACTCTTCTCATACCATTTAGATTGTAAGCTCTTATGACAAGTACCTCTCTTCTTTTGTCTTAGTTTAGTTATTAGGGTTGATTATTTGTAGAAATGGGAGAATTTCTCAAAAATTCGGTTCGGTCACTTCGCCGAATTTCCCGACAAAAATAAATTCGGTCCGAATTACTTCGGGACGAGTCGCGTTAAAAAACAGCTATTTCCAGGCTGCACAGAGCCTGCAGGGTGCTGTAGAACGTTGTGTCCTGCTTAAATATGCAGAGGGAGCTTGATTTGGTCTTCATACAATGTTGTGTTTTAGTATGAAACGCAGATGACTGCCGCCGCTCTTAGAATCACTTCACTTTAAAATTCCCTGGACACTTAAGAGGGCAAAACTGACCAAAAAACTGAAGCGGGAATGTAGCCTGATAAAGTCATGCCAGCGAAAACTGGAAAAAAACAAGCTGAAAGCTCAGGTGGCAACATTAGTGACAGAGTGTGGAGGTGACGGCGGATGCCACAGCAGCATGAGGTCAGACAGTGGCAGAATGACATTCTGGAGGTGGCAAAACAGTAATAGGCCACAGAGTGGCAAAATGACACAGTGAGGAGGTTACGACAGCAGCCACAGCAGCAGCATGAGGTCAGAGAGTGGCACAATGACATTCTGGAGGTGGCAAAAACAGTAGTAGGCCACAGAGTGGCACAATGACACAGTGTGGAGGGCATGGCAGCAGCAGCATTAGGTCAGGCAGTGGCACAATGACATTCTGGAAGTGGCAAAAACAGGAGTAGGCCACAGAGTGGCACAATGACACAGTGTGGAGGGCACGGCAGCAGCATGAGGTCAGGCAGTGGCACAATGACATTCAGGAGGTGGCAAAAACAGGAGTAGGCACCAGAGAGGTACAATGACAAAGTGTGGAGGGCACGGCAGCAGCAGCATGAGGTCAGGCAGTGGCACAATGACATTCTGGAGGTGGCAAAAACAGGAGTAGGCCACAGAGTGGCACAATGACAGAGACTGGAGGTGACGGCAGCAGCAGTATGAGGTCAGAGAGTGGCACAATGACATTCTGGAGGTGGAAAAAAATACAGGAGTAGGCCACAGAGTGGCACAATGACTCAGTGTGGAGGGCACGGCAGCAGAAGTATGAGGTCAGGCAGTGGCACAATGACATTGTGGAGGTGGAAAAAACAGGAGTAGGCCAAAGAGTGGCACAATGACACAGTGGGGAGGGCATGGCAGCAGCAGCATGAGGTCAGGCAGTGGCACAATGACATTCTGGAGGTGGAAAAAACAGGAGTAGGCCACAGAGTGGCACAATGACAGAGAGTGGAGGTGACGGTGGCAGCAGCATGAGGTCAGACAGTGGCACTATGACATCCTGGAGGTGGCAAAAACTGGAGTAGGCCACAGAGTGGCACAATGACAGAGAGTGGAGGTGACGGCAGCAGCAGCCTGAGGTCAGACAGTGGAACAATGACATTCTGGAGGTGGCAAAACAGTAGTAGGCCACAGAGTGGCACAATGACATAGAATGGAGGTGACGGTGGCAGCAGCATGAGGTCAGAGAGTGGCACAATGACATTCTGGAGGTGGCAAAAACTGGAGTAGGCCACAGAGTGGCACAATGACAGAGAGTGGAGGTGACGGCGGCAGGAGCAACAGCATGAGGTCAGAGAGTGGCACAATGACACAGTGTGGATGTCACGGCACCAGCAACAGCAGCATGAGGTCATAAAGTGGCACAATGAGAGAGTGTGGAGGTGGGTGGCAATACCAGTCCCCCCGGGGAAAGATGGGGTTTGGGGGCAGAAAGGAGAAACCGTCAGCAGATGGGGGGCATCAAAGGGGGGGTGGGGGCATCGAATATGGCTGAGGCCCGGGAGTTTGAACCCAGACCAAATTTCCCCACAGTTTGGGTTTAGGGCCCTCAAAGGCTGATGTAGTCTGATGCCTAAGGCAAATTTGGGGTCTGGCCAAACCCCCTGATTCAAAACTTGACAAAAAGGGCCAGTCGTTTTCCCCATTTCCCAAGGACAAGCCCCCTTCTCCTTTGGGGGAAAGATGGCCCCCGCCACACTAACACCCCTCAAAGCCCCACTACTTTGGGCCCGGGCAGGACCCGCTTCTCCACTGCAAACTCGGGAAGTTGCGGCCACAAAATCCCAGTTGGGCTTTCCCATATCCCCGTGAATCTTCTAACGGGGTGGCAGAGTGCGTCCAAATAGGCCCCCACTTGTTTTTGGGTTTAGGGACGGGTCCAGGTCCCTGCTGCGCTGCTGCTGGGGACTACCCTCCTCACTAGCGGGGGAAGGGAAACTGGGTCATCAGTGGGCTCCAGACTTAGGTTTTCTGCTGATGGAGCAGGACTGCTCCTACCCCCCCAACCCTTTTTCCCCTCAGGCCCCCGGCAGTATAAAAAGGGGTGCTGAGGAAACCCCCCCCCCCTCAGACCTGTCAAGGGGGGACAGAAACCCCCTAGGGAACGGCCAACTGACCCACGGAAAATTTTTCCCCATAGTAATTTTAGTTTTTCCTCCCTCTCCAAATAGCTGGGGAAAAAGGGTCCCATTTGGACCGGGAGCGCGGGGCCAAGAGGTTGGGGGACCAAAAAGGTCTCCCTCTGCCCGGGTTTCTGACTATTTTGGCTGTCCCCTAGCCCCGGGGAAATCAGCATGCTGCGGGCCCCTCTGCACAAGTGACTCCCAGGGGGTTCCCCCGCCTCCATCTCCACCCGTTTAAAAAAAAGGGGGAAAAAACCCGGGGGGGGGCTTGCGGTTTATCGGGCCCCGTCTTTTCCCCATCTCCAACCCACCTCCTCCAGCTTCCTGCTCCTCCCCCTCTTGTCACCCGGGTTAAAAAAAAACCCAAATCAGTTTTTCCAGACAAAGCTTCTGCTCCAATGTCCCCCCCCTCCTCCATTTCAGTCCCCCCCGGGAAACTCATGTGGCCGCTAGATGTAAGCCCGTTACATCTCCAGTCCCCTGCCCAGACAGATTTTTCAGCATCTGTTCCAGGACATGAACAGTGGAATGATTTTAAATTCATCCCGCAGTCCTTGGCGACTGACAAAAAACGTGGCCTCCTCGAATGGCCTCAACAAACGGCAGGTGTCACGCATGAGCTGCCACTGGCTGAAATCAAAGTTACAAAGGGAGTATTCCCTGTCCCGCCTGGATCATCAAAAAATCATTAATGGCCTTTCTCTTTTTCATACAGTTGGTCCAACATGTGCAGGCTGGAATTCCAACGGGTGGAAACATCGCATATCAAGTGTGTTGTGGGAGGCCTTCTGCTGCTGCAATTCGAGGAGGGTGTTCCTGCTTTGTAAGGAATGGTTTGAATGCATGCACAGTTTCCTGGCCATTTTCAAAATCTTCTGAAGATCAGTGGAAACTAAAGAACCTTTCACAACTAGATGAACACATGCGCCATGCAGGGTGCATGGACCATCCCTCCTGGGTGCAGCGTGTACACCATGTTCCTCCTATTGTCCGTCACCATGGTTCTTTGCAGTTGGCGCAGAGAAGCCACACATCGATTCTTGCTGCATGACACGGAGCATTTTCCTCCCCTGTGTGACTTCGTTCGCCTAGGCAACCAGGGGGTAGAATTTGCGTGACACCTCTGTGCCCTACAAAATTGGTAGATGGAGCGTACTTGTGGAGGCTGAGATGGTGGTGGTGGTGGAGGAGGAGGGGCGGAATTAGCGCTGGAGCTGCAGTTTGACAACGTGAGGAGAAAGCGACGTTCTCCTGTCCAAGTTGTTGGTGGTCCTGGGCAGGAAGCACATTCACCAAAAGGGCCGTAAAGGACATGTACTGGCCCTGACCGTAGTTACAGCTCCAAACGTCCACCTGCCGTGCACCCTTGGAACAAACCGATAAGCTCAAGGCCTGGCCCACTTTATGTTCTACATATTTATGAAGTGCTGGTACTGCCTTTTTGGAAAATAAATTAATTCTGGAACTCTCCATCTGGGCTCCGCACAAGCAATTAGTTCTCTGAAGGTGCAGATCCACCATTTGGAAAGGGAGGACGCAGTACCAACACTTGGACAGGAGCATGGTCAGCTGCTGCAACCTTGGGATGGTTGGACGCATACTGTTGTCTCTTTGCAATCGCCTCGCTGAACGACTGCTGGCACCATGAGTAGCGAGGAGCAGGAGCATCTGGACCGGGATATGATGTCAAATAGAAACAGCTCCCTTCTGCAGAGGTGGTGGGGCCTTGTCTGGCTGCAATGGCATGGGTGCCACGGGCCGCTGCGCTGCTTTGCTGCGGAGGCAGGATGGACCCCCAAACATCTGAGCCACGTTTCCCTCCCAGGCCACCAGATGGTGACGCTGCATGTGTTGATCAGGGTTCGTGGTGCCAACGTTAGCTTCCTGGCCACGCTTCACTTTCTGCCCCCAGATTCTACATATACCCAAAATTCGGCCCTTCAGTTCCCTCGCAAAGAACTGCCCAACAACCGCCGAGTATCGGATTTTACCGCCAACCCCTCCGCACTGAGTGACACTGCCGCTGCGCCCCTCGCTGAGCCCCTTGCCTCTACTTTTCTTTGGGCCTGCGAAGCGGTTTTTTACCCCGTGGCCGCTTGGCTCCCGACCCTCGCACTGCTGCTATCCTGCTGACTCACGGCCATACGACCCACTTGCTGGCTGCGCCGCTGCCTGTTGAGCAAGCTGACGCCCTCTTCTCCTGACGATGATGAAGCCCTTGCTTCACCCGGCTCCCAAGTGCGGTCGGCTACATCATCATCTATTTGTGTTTCAACGTCACTGCTGTCCTCAATCACCGGTCTTGGTAAGCAACGGTGACCCCTTACAACATGACCTCCCATGACAAATCTCCACATCTATACTTTTCCGCCTACTGCAAGAAGCAGGATATTTCCCCCCTTTCTTCGCTGCCAAAGTACTGCTGACTGCCCTCCTCACTTTGTTCTTCCTCGCTATATAGTGTCACTGAGCCCAGACCAGATAGTAGATCTCTGGCTGAGGGAACCGCATGGGACAGAGGCGGGTTGAGCACAGGTGAGGGCCGCTGACTAGTGTTGAGCGATTATTATCGACAAAGTTGAAATCGGCACAGTTTTTATGTTGATTGAAATTTTTTAGATCATGCGATAATTAGGTTAAAACTGTGCATCATCTATTAAAGTCGCGCCATTTTCCGTTTTTTCCCGTCATTTTTGGCGGCCAACAAATCAAACTTTAAAAGAAAAACAAACAGGGTGAATGTGTTGCGACTCATGAAATGGGAATGTTATGGTTGCGAAATTTTCTGGAAAAATTCATGACCTCTTTTTTCATAGAACAGGTTTCCTGTTCAGCCCCATTGGGCTCTTTAGCATCTCAAGGGAAAGGACGTGCCTCTGGGTTGTGTCCCAAAAAAAAGCTTTAGCGGGAAAAATTTTTCTATTTTTTTCAAGAGAAAACCCCTTTTAAAAAGGGTGTTATCCTTACAAATTTTGTTTTGATTGAGATTGGAAAAAATTTTATGAGTTAGGTAAAATTTTAAAGGGGCAAAACTACCCCTGAAAAATCACGGGGGGGGGGCGGGGGGGGGAGCCCCCCCGGGGGGGGGAAAACCCGACAAATCAAAAAAAAATATTTGGAAAAAATTCACCAAGACTTTGGTAGAAAATTTTTCCTTCAATAAACTTTTTTATTAAAAAAGTTTTTCCCATTGGGAAAAATTTCCCGGGTAATTGGGGGAGGGGCCGAACTTTTTAAAGGGTTTCACTTTTTTCTAGTTTAAATGCAGGTCTCTTTGGGTTTGGGGGCAAAAAAATCCACCCTTTTATTTAAAATTTTTAAAAATTTTAGAATTTGGTGTTCTTTTTTAATTTTTTTCCCCCATTTCCCCCTTTGTTTATATATCCCCTTGCAAATTAAATTTAAAACCCGCCCAATTTTTTTTGTCACCCCCAGGTGAATTGAAAGGGGCCCAAAAAAATCTTGTATTATAAAGAATACATAACAAAACGTTTTTTTTTTTCTTTGGGGGCATTCGCTTTTTTCATTGAGGCAGCTTGCACTTAAAAACTGAAAACCACAAATTTTTTGGTCCCCCCACAGGTTTAAATTTAAAGGTGCCAAAAAACTTGTATTTACAAAACATAAAAAGATTTCGTGTTTTTTACATTTGGCCACTACAGCTTTGTTCATTGAGGCGCTTGCACTTAAATTTGGAAAACAGCAATTTTATAGTCCCACAGGGGGAAATTATAAGGGGCCAAAAAAAACCTTGTTTTTTTCCCCAAATACATTTCAGATTTTCGTTTTTTCACTTTTTGGGGCAGGCCCGCTTTTTTGATAGATCCCCTTTTTTCAGTTTAAAATTTTAATCCGCAATTTTTTTAAATTTACCACAGGTGAATTGAAAGGTGCCAAAAAAACCTTTTTTTTGTCCAAAAATTTTTAGATACGTTGGGTTTTTTTTACTTTGGGGCAGACCAGCTTTGTTTTTAGATTTTACTTTTCAGTTAAAATTTTTAATACAGCAATTTTATAGAAAACAGGTGAATTGAAAAGGGGCCAAAAAATACCTTTTTAAATTTTTACGAATACTTTAAAAATTTCCCTGTTTTTTTAAATTTTTGGGGACTACAGGGGTTGTTCATTGAGGGGAGTTTCACTTTAAAAAAATTTGGAAAAACAAAACAAAAATTTTTTTTTCAACCCCAAAGGGGAAAATGCTAGGGGCCAAAAAAAATTTTTGTATTATCCGAATAAAATTTCAGATACGGGTTTTTTTACTTTGGCCAGCCAGCTTTGTTGATAGATCTACTTTGCAGTTAAATTTGAATCCAGCAATTTTATAGTCACCAGTGAATTGATAGGTGCCAAAAATACCTTTGTATTATCCAATACATTCAGATACGTGTTTTTTCACTTTGCGCACCAATTTGTTTTAGACACTTTGCACTTAAATTGAAATACAGCAATTTTTAGTCACCACAGGTGAAATTGATAGTGCCAAAATACCTTGTATTATCCGAATACATTTCAGATACGTGTTTTTTGCACTTTGGCGCACTCCAGCTTTGTTATAGAGCTACTTGCAGTTAAATTTGAATCAGCAATTTTATAGTCACCACATTTTGAATTGATAGGTGCCAAAAATACCTTTTATTATCCGAATACATTTCAGATACGGTTTTTTTCACTTTGGCGCAGGCCAGCTTTGTTATAGATCTACTTGCAGTTAAATTTGAATACAGCAATTTTGTAGTCACCACAGGTGAATTGATAGGTGCCAAAATACCTTGTATTATCCGAATACATATCAGATACGTGTTTTTTGACTTTGGCGCACCAGCTTTGTTCATAGATCACTTTGCACTTAAATTTGGAATACAGCAATTTTAAAGTCACCACAGGTGAATTGATAGGTGCCAAAAAATACCTTTTATTATCCGAATACATTACAGATACGTGTTTTTCACTTTGGCGAAGGCCAGCTTTGTTGATAGATCTACTTTGCAGTTAAATTTGAATCCAGCAATTTTGTTTTGATTTGAGGATTTGAGAATAGCTGTGATTTGTGGTCTTTTAATAAGAACTTTCCAAAACTCTTCCATACCTTCTCAAATTTTTATATTTCTGAACAGGGAGCGAAAGTCAGGTGGTAAGCAGCAAAGAGGGGGTAGGACATGGAGGTAGAGGTACAAAAAGAAGGTTGCTCCTTCCAGTGCTGGCACAACAGCATGCCAGCGGATCTCATTGCAGGACCGTCAGCCTGTCATCGCTGGGTCAGGGCCCTGTGAATCTCAGTAACGAACAGCGTCGCCAATCTGCCTTCAGGGGTTTAAATGCAACCTGCATCCAAACAGTCTTACCTCCTCGTCCTCCCAGTCACGGCCACAAATGTCGCACAGCATCACCAGCATCCGTCCAACATGAAGCACCCAAATGTCAACTCTTTAAACCCACCACTGTGATAATCCATTTTCGAAGACCTCTTGATGACAAAATGCGGTTGGGTCAGAAGGCATGTTAAAAGATCAAGAGCCAAAGAGGATATTTTCCCCTGCTCTGACGCCCAGTTACTGATGCCATCAGAGGAGGAGAAGGAAGCCGTCAACGGGAAAAAATCCCGGCGTCGGCAACACCTTCCCGTCCCCCTTGCTTGGGAGCCCGCAGCTCCTGGATGCAGAATGCAAGGACGCCAAATCACCTGTGTTGATGATGAAGATGACGACATTGCGTCCAACGTGGTCTTTTTCAGCAGAATTTGCTTGCGAGCGCTTCATCACTGGACGAGGAGGAAGACGATGGGTAGTGTCAGTACGGTTCCGCCTCAAAAAGGGAGAGGGCGGTCGCAGAAGCCCCGCTGATATGATTCCGCCAGCCACGGTAAGCGAAACCCCGCTCCTCGCTTATCGCCGTCAAAAAGGTCCAGGACTTCTCAAGCCTGGCTTCTTTGACCAAGCCTCTGATTCACCCAGCGATGTCAAAATGCCGCCTATGCCGTAAACGCATAAGTAGAGCCAAAAACCCTTGGGTGGTTACCACCACACATGTCAGTCACATGCAGCGAATGCATGAGTTGAAATGGAGGCAACACTTGGCCAAAAAAGGCCAGACCGACGCCGGGCCTCCAACCTCGTCACACCCTCTGTCTCCGCCCCTCCTCCTCCCCACCACCAAGTTCCTCAGTGCCCAGCTCCAGAGTCATGATCAGGGATCAGCCTCCGCTTCACCTCCACTGTCGCCCCGAGTACCACCACACACCAGAACCATCCAAACCCTCTCCTCCGCCAGTTTTGAAAAACCTGCACCTAAAGCCCCATCTAAGCGCCAGCCTTCTGTCTTCCAGGTTTGGAGCAAAAGAAACACTTTAACCCAAACCACCCAAAGCCAAAAGCCTGAATGTCGGCATTGCCAGCTTTGGCCCTTTGGAAATGTTTCCTTTCCTCTGGTGGACACAAAATGGGTTCCGCCATGTCAGGCCCCTTGCCTGCCCCCAATACCAATGCCGAGCAGCATTTCTTTGCCAGAAAAGCCGTCCCTGCCCTGGCCAGCCACGGTCATCTAAAATTTTCAAGCCTTGTCGCATCTTGTCCGAAAAGTCCATCTCACCACCACACATGGACTATAACAGGCCAAGCCGCAAAATCTCTGACAGCTCACTGGTGAGCGGGGTGGATTTTCCCGGGGGTGACGGTGGCTCTCGGGCTCGGCGCACGTCTTCAAAACCGCAGGGATGGTGAAAGGTCTTTCCCCCAAGGTCCTCTGGTTGCATCAGTGCCCAAGAAACCAGGCCGTGTTGAAATTAATCTGTTTTGGGAGACCGTCCACACACAGGTCAGGACTGTGGACGGCTCTAACAACGGACCGACGCTGGCTGGGTTCAGAACCTTGTGCCACAAGGTGGTGTCGAAAACCCGGCGAAATCTGCTGGCCGCCCTTAAGATCGTACTGGAGCACACCCCTTTCCTGGCACATGCATGAACCTTGTCGTCCCAAAATTTCTAAAGACTACCCGACTTGGACGCCTGCTAAAGGAAGGCTCGAAGTCTAATTTTCGCACTTCTGCCGTTCCACCCTGCTTCGTCCGCCGGGCTGCGTTGCAGCGTCAGCTCGCCTCCCCGTCAACCGCCCTCATTGTGACGTGAAAACACGCTGGAATTCCACCCTCCACATCTCCACGATTGTGGCAGCAGCGCAATGCCATTAACGCAGTAGAAGTGACACATGGCCTGACAAGCAGGGGTGGGGACCTCGGGTGTTGAGCCACCGAGAGTGGAGGCAGGGAAAGAGCTCGGCACCATCCTTGCCAGTTTTGAAGAAGCCACCAAAATGGTCAGTGCGGGCAATGCCCTTTCAGCATGAGCATTGTGTACTAGTTCTGGAAAGATCGGTTGGACACTCTGAAAAACAGGGCCCGCCAGCGACGGAGGGGGAGATGGACACAGATTTCGGGCACGGGGCCTTCTCTCCATCAAATCCACAAGGCCCGACAGTTTTCACAATTTCATCGTCCCTTTATTAGCAGTGGTTCGGGTCCAAGGGTATGCAAGTGGCGCAACATCTCTCAGGGTGCATCATCTCAGCAATCAGCTGTGTTTTAAGCTGTGCCGAGGCAGCGAGGAGGAGAGGAGGATTCCTAGACACCGACGTTACCGACGTCCCTGCCTTGGAAAGAGGTTTTGGGGAATTTGAGGAGGAGGAAGATAGGAAGATCATTGCTAGTGCCCCTCGACCCAGAGGCTTGGGAAATCAAAGGGCCCATCTCTCACATGATGCTTGGATGCTCCATTTCCTCCAACAATGATCCTCGCATTAAGCCATCAAAATGAACAACAGTTACGGTGCCACCCTCCTGGATCCCCGGTACAAAAAAAACTCAGCACTTTCCTTCACCCACCCAAATAGGGAGTAAAATGCGGGAAATGGAGCCCTTTGCTGATTGATCAACGGAGACATCTTTTCGTTTTTCCGTTTCCCAAATGTCACGGGGGAAAACATCACGAAGTGACGCGTAGGTGAAATTAGGCGTAGGGCAGGAGCAGCACAGGCAAGGGGCAGAAGCCTAATGGGTGCCCTCTGGCAATTTTTTTTACCACCTCCCAACGCATGCAAGCGGGGCAACATCCAACACACAGAGCCGAAAAATCATGGTGCACGCTATCGGGTCTCAACACCGTGTTTTTGTTGTTTTCCCCGGCCCATAATTTTGGTACCCAAAATGGAAAAGGGCCCGAGCGGGGTTTCACGCCTAAGGTGTTGTCCTGCCCAGCAGCCACGTATATCTGAGGGCCCTTCAGCACAGCTGGTGAGTCATTACGACAAAAGCATCCGGTTTTTCCACGATAATGTGGATCGTTTGACTTTCATCAAGTGAATCAGGCATGGATTTGATGATGTAGGGGCCCCAATTGCCGGGGGTCCCGATTAGTTGCCGGTCTACTTCCATTCCTTTCAAACAGAAATGGTCCCTTAAAAAAAATTTTTTTAAAATTATCATTTCTTACTGTCTTTTTTATTCTCTTTTCCCAACATTCATTTTGCTGGTTTTGCTGTGAGGAGACTGTAAAAGCAGAAGGGTTTCAGGACAAACCGTTTTCCTTTTTACTCATTTTCTTTAAAATTTTTTCGCATTGCAAGGGTTTTTTGGGTCATGTTGCGTGGATAAGTTTAAAATTTTTATGGTTTTTTGGGAAAAAAAAAAGTGTTTTAAGTGGATTTCTCCCTAAAATTTTTTAATAGTGCTGAAAGTATTTTTAAAATTTTTTTGGGGGTCATGTTGCTGGAGATCAGCAATAATCATTTTCCTTTTGGGAACAAAGTGGCTTTTAAGTCCCCTTTCTCCCTCACAATTTTTAATAGGGGGAAAAGTATATTTAAAATTTTTTTTGGGTCATGTAGCTGTGAGATAAGCAATAATCATGGCCTTTGTGTAAGGGTTGGGGTAGTGATCCCCCGGCCCACCGAAAGCGTGGTATTAAAAGCCACCCAGGGAACGGAATCTAAGTACCCCGGTTTTTCACCAGACCCGCCGCAAAGCGGGATGGATTGCTGGGGCTTGAGGCTCCCGGGTCGTCCCCCCTGAGTGACTTGTTTGCGGTGGCAGCCGGGGCGGGGTGGTGCAGAATCGTAGCCCGAAATCTTTAGTCGGGCGGCAGCAGGTCGGGAAGGCGGCAAAGGTTCGGGGTCTGGACGGCAGGAAGGGGGTGGGGGAGGCGGCAGAGGTTCGGAGTCGAAAGTACAAGATTTTTGGGTCACGGAAAAAAGGCGGAATAATTTTGGGAACGTTTTTTAGCTAAGGGCACGAGGCAACATAGACCAAAAAAGAGTTTTTGGGGGAAGTCCCTTAAGTAAGAAGCGCCCGGCAATTAGCCAAATTTAACGGGCGCTGGCCCTTTTAACCCACGAGAACGGGGCGCGGCCGCCTTGGGACACAGGCACGCCCCCCCGGCCGGCGGGCGGGACCACAGGAGGAGGTTAGGGGGATCCCGGCAAGCAGCCCCCGGCTGTCCCGGGGGCCAGGGGCGGCACCCACCCCCGGTGGACCCGGCAGGGGGTCACGGGGCGCCCGCCCCCCCGGGCCCGGGGGGCGGGGGGGCCGTGACAGTACCCCCCCCTTTGGTCCCCCCTTTTTTAGCTGAAGAATTTACGGAAAAGGTCTGGTTTCAGGATATTGGACTCTGGTTCCCAGGACCTCTCTTCGGGCCGAAACCCCTCCAATCGCAAAAAAATAATCGTTTTCCCCCGCGATTTCATGTCCGGTGCCTTCATTTCAAAGACATCTGGGGATTCTGCATCGGAGATTGAGCGCCCCCCTCTGGGAAAACGGTTCAGGCCAGGGGCTCAGGGGGGAAAAAAAAAAGGCGTTAGGGACTCGGAGAGATGGAGGCAGCCCGAGTTTATAACACGGGTTCTTGTCGCAGAATTCGAAGGGGCCCAAAAAAAGCGGACCAATTTGAAAACGGGGATCTTGGGCGTATGTCCCCTAGACAGAGCCACACCCCCCGGGGAGGAACGTGGGGGGAAGTTCCTCTTCTTGTAGTGGGCTTCATACGGGCAAACCCGGGTGGGGCTTGTCGGGTCTCTCGCCAAATGGCCTTGTATCCTAACCTGTTTTCCACGGGGGGGGACCTGGAGGGGGAAACCCAGGGGAAGGGGAGGGGGGGTGCGACCATAGCCCACCAGGAAAGGAGAACGGCCAGTAGAGTCGGAGCCCCGTATTAAAGGAATCTGCCCAAGGTAGCAACTCGGACCAGTTGTCCTGGTGGGGGACACGAAGTGTCGTAGTCTCTCCCAAGTTTTGGTTTACCCCCCACCGCCCTTCGCGGGGATTTTGGGGGAAGAAAAATCCACTTGATCTGAACCGGGAAACAGAGCACCCCAGAATTTGGAGCAAACTGGAGCCTCGGTCGGAGAGATTGGTAAGAAAGCCATGTGACAAAGAGTGTGGAAAATACCCTGCCAATTTGGGGGAGCAGAAGGGAAGCCCAGGAAGGCACAATGGGACATCTTAAAAAAAACGGTCATGACACCCGGAACCCCGGTTTTCCCGCAAAAGGGGGGAGGCCGTGATAAAGTCCAGCCTATGTGGCCCATGGAGATTCGGAACGGAAAGGGGGACAAGAACCAGCGGGCCTTGGCGAGGAACCTTGTTTTGGGCACAGGGGGTGCAGGAAAGAAAAAAAGCCCTTGCGTCTGGAGCAGGGTTTGGGCCACATAGTGACGTGAGTGAACATAGGATTTTCGAACCCCGGGATCCGGCCAGAAGAGAGCTATGCCCCAACCCAAAATTCCCCTCCTATGGGGGGGCGCACATAGGTTCTGCCTGGGGAATCTGCGGGATCCCCCGGGAGAAACGGGACCAGTCGTTCGGGAGCGATGATATGTGAGGCAGGGTTCCTCTCCGGTAACGTCAGAAGAAGGGGAGAGGGCACCCGCTTTGATATTTTCTGGCCGGTCAAAAGGGGATTTTAAAAATCAAAACGGGGAAAAAAAAAGGAGACCACCGGGTGGCGAGGATTGGGCCTCCGTCTGTAGTTTTGAAAATTTTTTATGGTCTGAAAAGACGTCAATAGGGTGTCGATCCCCCCAAAAGAGATGTCGCCACTCCTCCAGGGCCAATTTTAGGGCCACGCCCCGATCTCCAAGGGCGTAGTTTTTTTCGCCAAGAGAAATTTTTAAAAAAGAAACGCAGGAGGTTTTGCCTTTGGGGCCCTTCTGGGGAGGGGGCCGCCCCGCTCCCACGGAAGAGGCATCGACCTCCAGGCTGAAAGGGTCTCTCAGGACCGGGCGGGGCCAAAATGGGTGCGGAGGAGAAGGGAGACTTTATTGGGAAAACGCTTTCCTCGGGAGATGGGGACCAGCATCTAGGATTTGCGTTCTTCCGGGGAGGGGGCCACATGGAGCCACTCCCCTAGAAAAGTGGGAATAAAACCCGGTAGTGTTGGCGAAATCCGAAACGTTGAATCGCCCGGGAGAGACGGGCGCGGCCACTGTTGGATCGCTGAGAGTTTCGCGGATCCCCCTAAAAACCTCGATCAGAGACAATGTACCCCAGGGAAAAAAAGACTGGGTGGTGGAACCAAACTTTTCCCGTTTGGAAAAGCGGTTATCCCCAGGCGTTGCAGGATTGGGGATTGTCCCGGTGGACCAGTATTTCAGGAAAAAAAAAATCAAATATCGCCAGGTATCAATCGCAGGTGACACAGGCCCGGAACCGTCATTGACAAACTCCCGGAAAACGGCCGGGGGGTTTCATAGCCCAAAAGGCTCACGAATTTCGAAATGTCCCTCTTGTGTTGAAAGCCCCTTTTTCCTTTTGTCCCTTCTCGAATTCTGAGAGGGTTGTAGGCCCCCCGTGATCCCAAATTGGAAAACACTCTGCCCCTTGAGACGGTCAAAAAGCCCGAATCGTGGAAGAGGGGGAGCGGGTTTTTCACGGGATCTGTTTAGACCCTATAGTCTATCTGGACGGGGGAACCTCCCTTTTTGCACGAAGAAAAAAACCCCGGGTCCGGCTGGGAGGAGGCCCTTTCGGATGAAACCTTTCTGCAATTTCCAGAAAGTAGGGGCCCCCATGGCCCGATCTCGGCCGGACAGTGGGTAGACCCTCCCCCGTGGGGACTGGGGTTTTGGGGGGGAAAAGGAGGTCAATAGGGCGGGTGTTTAAAAAAAAAGGGCCCATGTGGGGGGCAGCGAATCGGCCCCCTTCTCGGAGAAAACATCCCCAAAGTCCTGGTACTCGGCCCGGCCCGGCAAAGGGTTTACAAGCGGGAGCGGAGAAGTGGTAGCACCCGGGGGTGGGACCCCAAACAGCGGTTTTTGGCATTCCCCGGGCCCAAGTGGACTTCGCCCGTCTTTCCCTCGGCGTAGGGGGGGGCCTTGCAGCCGGGGGGCCCCAAGGGAAAAGCCCGGGGAAACCCGGGACAGAACGTGGGAAACCCAATCTTCCTTTTTGCAACTCCCACCGAGAGTCACCCGGGCCGGGGTTTTGTACCGGTGGGATCATGAGGGGTCCCCCCTGACCGAAGAGTTAAACAGCGGTTTCTCCCGCCCGGACACAGGGATGCGGTACCCGGGGTTACCAACGAGGGTAATGAAGTTCCCGGCAGATCCCGAGTCCAGGAAGGGGAGAACTCCGGAACGAAGGCCCCGAACAGAATCACCTCTACGGCATCACAAAAGTGGGGAGGGGGGGGAAACGCATAGGGCCCCCTCTCCCCGGGCCCAGGGGAGAGGTTTTCCGACGCTGAGGGCGAAGGGGGGCAGTTTCTGGAAAGTGGTCCGGCTGGCGCAGTGAGGCATAGTTTTCTGCCGACGGCGGTTCAGTTCTTGCTCCGTTAAATGAGCCCGATCCACTTCATCGGGTTTCCCCCTGAGGTTGGGGGGCCGGAAAAAGGGGAATGCTGGAACATGGAGGGAGGAATGCCCACGAGGACAGCAGGGTCCCTTTCTTGGCGAAGCCCTCCTGCCTCTCCCCCAACCCTTTCTCATACAGTAAAGGGTGTATTAATTGTTTGGGGGACGGGAGGGGCTTTGCTGCCAAACTCTTTTACCCTTGGGCAACCCTTCTTGAAGGTTTCGCAGGGGCGGGATTGTTCCGCGAGCTCCGAACCGGGGACGGAATTGAACCGCATAGTCACCCACGAAGACTCGCCCTGACGGAGGTCAAGAGGGCGGTCTCCGGGGGAGGGGCCCGGCGGCTCCTCGAAACGGTGCGGAATTTCCCGGAGGAAGGTCGTAGGTCCCCAGCAAGGGGTGCCTCTGTCCCAGAGGGGGGGGTTTCCAAGCCGGGCCTTCCCGGAAAAAAACTCCCCAAAAAAAGGGCCCCCTTAACCTCTCCGAGGGGAAAAAGATCCGCCTGCTCCACGGCATTGAGCACTGAGTAAAGAAACCCCGGCAGAGCTTGGGATCAACCGGGAAAACTGGAGGGTAGGGGGAGCCGAATTTGGGCCCCCGGTGGCCAAAGGGCTGTAAGTAACGGAGCCACAGATGGGGCGGAACTGCTGCTGGGATGCAAGAAGCTGACGCATATGGCGGTGAGGGGCCCCCAAATGGACCTTGTTTTGCAATTTGTTGCGATTGTGGGGAACAATCGTCGAAGATCCCGGCTTGGAAAAGGGCACCTTGGCGGGGATCCATGGCTGGGTCAACTGTAAAAGGTTGGGGAGTGGGTCCGCCGGACCACCCCAAGCGTGGGGAGTTTAAACCACCCAGGGAACGGAATCTAAGTAGCCCCCGGGGTTTTCCCCAGAGCCCGCCCCAAAGCGGGATGGACTTTTCTGCGGCTTGAGGTACCAGGTCGCCCCCTGCGGGGTTCTTGCGGGGGGCAGCCCAGGGGCAGCGTGGTGCAGAAACGTGTCCGAAACGTAATGTGGGGAGGGAGCAGGGCAGGAAGGCGGCAAAAGGGTTTGTGGGCGTGGACAGCAAAGGTCGGGGGAGGGGGCAGAGGTTTTGGATCAAAAACTAGCAAGAGGTTGGTACCAAAAAGGCAGAAACATTTGGGAACGCTTTAGCTAAGGCACAGGAACATAATCCCGCAAGGGTATTGTGGGACGTACCTTAAGTGGGGGAAGCGCCCGGCAATTAGCCAATTAACGGGGCGCTGGCCCTTTAAAACCACGAGAACGAGCCGCCGGGGGGCCCTTTGGACACAGGCACGCGCGCCCCGGCCGGCGGGACGCGGACGTCACGGAGGAGGTTAGGTGAGTCCCCGGCGCACAGCCCCCCGGCTCGTCCCGCTGGCCGCGGCGGCACCCGCCCCCGGTGGGCTCCCGGGCAGGGGGGCCGGGTGCGCCCGCGGCCCCCCGGGCCGGGGGGGCAGGAGGGGCCCTGACACTTTGTAACAAAATGTGGCTTATAAGTGGCATTTCTCCCTCACAATTTTTAAAAGTGGCTGAGAAGTCATTTTTTTAATTTTTGGTTTAGCTGCTTTGAAAACAGCAAAACTACAGGCCTATTTAAAAAATGTTGTTTCTAACAACATTTGTTTTTTCACAATTGTCCCCAAAATGGCTCAAGGGTTGCTTGAATTTTTGGGGGGAAATTTTTCTTTGAAAAAGCAGCTATACACAGGTCCCAATAAAAAAAATGTTGTTTCTAACAGAATTTTTTCTTCACAATTGTCAAGAGTGCTCAAAAGGGGGATGGTGGGGTCAAAAAACAGGAATAGGTTTGGACACTGTTAAGGACTTTATTGCAAAATGACTTGTTTTTTTCAAGATCTTTAACATAGCATCAATCCCTGTAGGACAAAACCCCTTTAATACAGTTAAAAAAGAGAAACAAAGACTGGTGGGTTCCCATTCTATTTTAAAAATGTGTTTTTTTTAAATTTAAATACTAAAAAACTTGCTGTACAAAATGTGGTAAAAAAAATTCCTTGAATTGTCAAGGGAGGTACGGAAAACTTGACCAGATGTAGGTTATTCAGAGGACTGGAGTTGGAGCCGGACAGAGAAAAAAGTAAGAGAAAATTTCCCCCAGCACGTTGGGTAAAATAAAAAAGAATCCCAAGAAAAAAGGGCCCCGGGGGGAAAACGGGACTTTTAACCCCGTTTTCCAGGGTGAAGCTCAATTGGTCCGCACTCTACGGGGGGAAAAAAAGCGCTACCCAGGACAGGGATATATATGTCCAGGAAAAATGGGGGTTTGAAAGACTCCTTTTCCGGCATTTTGAATTGTGGGTCAAGGTTTAATGGTCTTTCTGCGGTACAGGCGATATAGTAAATGCCCGTTCAACAAAAATGGGGGTTTAAAAGATCCTTTTTCCGGATTTTTTAAAATCTGGGGTCATGCAGGTTTGGGGTCTGCTGTGGCCCGGACGGGTATAGTCAAGTCCGTGAAACAAAAAAGGGGGGTTGAAAACCCCTTTTCCGACATTTTTGAATCTGTGGGTCAGACGGTTTAATGGTCATTTGGGGTAAGGACGATATAGTCAATGCCAGTTCAACAAAAATGGGGGTTAAAAGCTACTTTTTCCGGCACTTTTTAATTGGGGGTATGGGTTTGGGTCCATGCTGTGGCCGGGGACAGATATGTAAAGCCCAGTGAAACAAAAATGATGATTGAAAGATCCTTTTTCCGGATTTTTTAAATTTGGGGGGGTATGCAGGTTTGGGGCTCATGCTGGGCCCGGCAGGTATAGTCAATTTCCAGTTCAACAAAAATGGTGGTTAAAACCCTTTTTCTGGCATTTTAAATCGGTGGTTCATGCAGGTTTTGGGGGCTCTGCTGCGTTAGGGCGGATATTCAATGCCCATTTAAAAGTAAGATGAGGGTTCAAATCTACTCCCTTCTGGACTTTTTAATTTGGGGGGTGATGCGGGTTGAAGGGTCATGCGTGGTACAAGACAGGGATAGTGAATGTTGGGGGTTTTTTTTTTCTTGGCTTTTATAAAAGGTGTTCCCTAAGATGTAGCAGTACCTTTATTGTTGTGGATTTAAATTTCCCAGCTTCCCAGCCTGTTTGGGTTAATAATGAAGGTGTTGTTGCTCTCCCCAAAACTTTAATGTTCATCGTTATAATCGATGCTCACATCGAATTTTTGCGTTTATGGTCGACTATGCCCTCGAGATGTCGTGGTCAAGTAATCGTCAAAACTACGCTTTACCCCTCCCGGGCCATGCAACTAAGGGTTTGTCTGACGTTCCCACCGAATCTTGGGGGGTTGTCGATGTATCGGGGGGAATGGATGACCCAGTTTAACCCAAACAGAACCATTGGGGTTTCTGAACAACACACTGGGTAGATGACGCGGCAGTTGTGGCCCCAGAGTGACCCTTGCGCGACGTCCCCTTGCTTGCTGCGCCTGGGCCTGCTCCCGGGAAGTTTGTGCCCCCTGCTCGCAGGTGAAGAGCCTGCACCTCTCGTTGACAAACTGTTTGTTCAAAAATATACGACACTGTTTAATGAAGTTCTGTATATGATAAATAACCCCCCTGTATTTGATCCAAAGAACCCCTTTAAAAAGCTTGGGGAACCCTTTGTATGGAGGGCCCCGCATCAGGGCCCGAGGCATCGTCAGAAACAATAAAAATTAGTCAGATCGATAAACAATCTTTCGATAGAAATTAAGTAGTAGGAAATTTCGATTCTCAGAAGGGTTGACCTTTGTGCCCACCCCAAATATAGTGATTTTTCCTGGATCAAAGGTGTACTTATTTTTGCGTAATCAATGGGGGATAAATTCTTTGAATGAAAGATAAGATCGAAAGTCGGAGTTGGGTGTCACGACACGGATTGGAAGGTTACGTACCTTTTTGTCCCCTTTTGGGGAGGAGGAGATTGAGAGGGGCAAACGAGTTGAAACTTAAAAAGTAGGAGAATGCCCCGGGCAGCTGGAACACGTGAAATTGATTTATTTTTGCAAATAGTCTCAAAAGAATTCGTAATCTTGCGAACAGAGATTACCATTTCACAAACAATTCAGTAGAGAGGAATTAGAAGGTTGTCAGACTGGAACGGAAAGTTTAATTATAAAACCCCCCGTAAGGGGGGGAAAAAATAGTTAATTTTAAAAAATGCATTACAAACAGTGTGTAACGATCTCCTTAAGGACAAAAAGGGATTTGGTTTCTTTCTATGGAACCAAAAACGCCTTCCTTGGAATTAGGGGATACTTGGGGGGTTTAGAGATGGGCCTTATATCCCCACCCCAATTTAAATTTATGAGCCCTTTTAAACCCCAAATACCAACTTTTTATTC
>JAODAL010055518.1:0-23902 GCA_025379985.1 Phyllomedusa bahiana
AGGGCATTTCCGCACTGACCATTTGGGGGCTTCTTAAAAACTGGCAAGGATGTGCAGAGCTCTTTCACCTCCCTCCACTCTCGGTGTTCCCAACCCCCCCGAGGTCCGACCGCTGCTTTCACCCATGTGCACTTCGTACTGCGTAATGCATTGCCTGCTCCCACAATCGCTGGAGCGTGGGGGGTGGAAATTCCCAGCGTTTTGCCACCAACAATGAGAACAGTTGAGGGGGACCGAGCTGACCTGCAACGCACCAGGGGGACAAGCAGGGTGGAACGGGGAATCAACTCAACCTGACCTTTCTTCAGCGGCGCCCAAACCCCGGGGTACTCTTTGAAATTTCTGGAGACAATTCAGACATGTCCAGCAAGGGATGTGCTCCACCTACCGACTTAAGGCCCCCACAATTTGCCCTTATCCACACCACCTTGCCTGGCAAAAGGGTTCTTGTACCCAGCCAGCGCTCGTCTCTTTGCAGAGCCTCCACACTCCTACCTGTTGGGACGGTCTCCAAGGCAGTTTAATTTCAACAGGCCTGGTGCTCGGGGCAGTAGCCCCCAAAGGGCCTTGGGGGAAAAACCCCCGCACCACCCCTGCGTTTTGAAGAGCGGCGCCGAGCCGAGAGCCACCGTCACCCCCCAGAGACATCCCCCACTCCCCAGTGAGCTGTCACAGAAAAAGCGGCCTTGGCCGTGCTTACAGTCCCTTTGGCGGTGGTGAGATGGATTTTCCCCGGACACAAGCAACAACGCGTTTGAAATTTTAGATGACACGGTGGCAGGCAGGGGGGCTTTTTCGGGAAAAGAAATGCCTGCTCGGCATCTGGTATTGGGGCAGGCGGGGGCCCATGATGGGGAACCCATCTGGTCCACCAAGGGAAAAGGCAACATTTCCAAGGCCAAAAGCCGGAATGCCGACATTCAGGCTTTTGGGTTTTGGGTGGTTTGGGTTAAAGTGTTTTTTCCCTGTTTCCCCCCAAACCGGAAGACAAAGGCGGGCTGCTGATTTCCGCTGTACGGTGTGCAGGTCGCAAACTGGGGGAAGGAGGGGGGGTTTGGGAAATGGTCTCCGGGTGGGCTGGGGGTTCCCCCGGGCAAAACGGTGGGGGCTGAACCCGGAGGCTGATCCCTATCTTGACTCTGAGAGACTTGGGCACTGGGGAAACGCTTGGTGGGCGGAGGGGGAGGAGGGGAGAAAAGGGTGTGATAGGGGTTTGGGAGGCCCGGCCTCGGCCCTTGGCCCCTTTTTTGGGCCCAAAAATTTTTTCCCTTTCCATTTTCCAACTCATGCATTCGCTCCCATGTGACTAACATTTTTGGGTGGTGGGAAAACCCCCAAAACTTAAATTTTCCCTTTGCCCCCTACTTATGCTTTTTAGGGAAAAGGGCGGCATATGAAAATCGCGGGGTGAATCAGGGGCTTGCCAAAAAAGGGCCCCAGGCTTGAGAGGCCCCCGGGACCTTTTGACAGCGATAAGCGAGGACGTTTTTTGCCTGACCGTGGCTGGAATCATACCCAGGGGACATTTGCCCCCGCCCCCCCTCCCTTTTTTTGTGGGGGGGACCCGTATTGACACTCCCCCATCGTCTTTCTCCTCTCCACTGTTTAAGCCCCCTCCCCAAGAAAAATTCTGCAAAAAAGCCCGGGTTTGGATTTTTGAAAATGCCCGCATCATCATCATAAATCAACACGGGTGACTTGGTCGCCCAAACCTTTCTGCATCCAAAAAGCTCGGGCCAACAAGAAAGGGGGCACTGCAAGGCGTTCCCCACCGCCCGGGGAATTTAGCCGATTGCCCCGGCTTCCTTCACCTCCTCTGATGCATCATAACGGGGCGTCAGAGCAAAAAAAAATCATCCTTTTAAACTTTTAAAAAATCCTTTCTGCCCCCAACCGAAATTTTGTCTTTCAAAGGGTCTTCAGACAAGGGGATTATCCCCCATGGGGGTACACAGTAGACATTTGGGCTGCTTAAATTTTGGGAGGGGATGCAAAAGGGAAGCGATGACGACTTTTTGTGGCGTGACTGCGGGGAAACAGAGGAAAGACGGTTTAATGAAAGGTTTTGCATTAACCACTGAAGGACAGATTGGCGCCCGGATGTTTGTTATTTAAATTTTCCAGGGCCCAACCCAGCGTTTACGGGCCTACCCCCCTGCAACGGGACGACCCTGGCATGCGGGGGTTTCCCCAAAGCCCCGGAAGCAGCCCCTTCCCCCCCTCCCCCCCCCCGCCCCCCCCCCCCCCCCCCCCCCGGGGGCGCCCCCTCCCCCCTTTTTTCCCCCCCCCCCCCCAAAAAACTTTAAATATAAACCCCCCGCCCCCCCCCCCCCCCACCCCCCCCCACCCCCCCCCCCCCCCCCCCAAAAAAAACCCCCCCCCCCCCAAAACCCCCCCCCCCCCCCCCCCCCACCCCCCCCAAAAACCCCCCCCCCCACCCCCCCCCCCCCCCCCCCCCCCCCCCCCCCCCCCCCCAATATAAATTTTTTGTTTTCGAAACCTCAAAAACCTTTCCGGGGTGAAAAACCCCCTCCTTTTTTTTGTAAAAAAAATTTTTTTCCCATTTAAATTTCCCTGTTGAAAATAAACAAATTTAGAAAAGGTAAGGGGAAAATGTTTTGGGGAAAAAGTCCCTTAAATTAAAAAGCGGAAAATAAAGGTATTTTTTCCCTTAATTTCAAAAAAAATTCCGGGTTTTAAAATTTTAACGAAGGTGCTATCAAAACTTTTTCTGGTGGGAAAAATTTAAAAAAACACGAAACTTTTTATTTTTTGGGTAAAAAAAAAGGGTATTTTTTGCACTTTTTTTAAATTTCACCTGTGTGAATATAAAATTTGCTTTTTTTTTGGAAATTTAACGTAGATGCTGGGCGTCAATGAACAAGCGGGTGCGAAAAAGTAAAAAAAAACTACGTAACGGTTTATTTTTTGGGTAAATAAACTATTTTTTTTTGGCCCTTTTCCCAATTCACCTGGGGGGAATATAAAATTGCTTTTTTAAGTTTTACGTAGATGCGCGTCAATGAACAAGGGCTGGGTGTGAAAAAAGTAAAAAAACACGTAACTGTTATTTTTTTGGAAAAAATAAACGGTATTTTTTGAAAACCTTTCTTTTCACCTGGGGTAATATAAAAAATTGTTTGTTTTAAAGATTTCCCGTAGATGCTGCGTCAATGAACAATGCGGGGTGCGAAAAAAGGTAAAAAAAACACGAAAACTGTATGTTTTCGTACGATACACGGTATTTTTGGCAACAAACAACCTGTGCGACTACAAGATTGCTGTATTGTAATTTAACTGCAAGGTGGATAAAACAACAGTCACAGGGGTAAGGGGTAATATGAAAATAAACCCCTATCTAAAAATGTATACTGGATAAAAAAAAGGGGATTTTTTGCAGCTAAAAAAAGAGCCCTTTGCATTCAAAAATGATTTGTTTCCAATAAAATTTTTCAAAACGCCCCAATACTAGGAAAAAATTTCAATAGCAAACTTTTTTAAAAATAAAGATATTCCCTACAATGTCTACACTAAAGCCCTTGGTGAACTTTATCCAGTGTTTTTTAAATAGAAAAGTTTTTCTTGTTCCCCCCGCGGGCCCCCCCCCCCCGCTCCCCCTTTCCGGAATTTACGGGGGTTTAGATGCTGTTTTAAAATTCTCTACTAACTACATAAAATTTTTAAAAATCTCTAATCTAACAAAATTGGAAAGGGTCACAGCTAATATAAATTTTCCCTCTGTGAAAAATAGACTAATTTCCCCCTGGGGCTTTTTGGGCCCAAACGGGGGAAAGAGCCAGGCCCTATCCCCTATAACGCTGAGAAGACACTGAGGCTGAAACAGGAAACCTGTTCATGTAAAAAACGAGGTCAGGGTGTTTTTTTCCACCCAAATTTCCAACCATACACATCTCAGTCTTTACGTGCAAAACACATCCCAACCCGCTCAAATTCTGAAACCCCTGATTTGCTGGCCCCCAAAAATTTACGGGAAGCGCCGAAAATGGCGCAAAAAAAAATTAAATCTTAAAAAAAAAAAAAAAAAAGATGATCCCTCAGTTTTTAAAACCTTTTAATTTCGCATGTCGGGAAATTTCGACCCACCATAAAAACCTTGCCTTTTTTCCAACTTTTTTCGAAAAAAATCGCTCAACACTAACCCGGGGTTTACTATGGGGGTAGGGGGGCCCAAGGGGGGTGGCGGGGGGTCCCTTTTTGCCCCCCGGGGCCCGCCCCCCGGCCACAAAAGGGGTCCCCCCCGGGTGCCGCGGCTCCCCCAAAAGTCCAACCCCATCTCTCGGGCCCCTTGCACCGGGTCATTTAAACCCCCCCGTGCCCCTTTTCCCTTCTTGCTTTTTCCCTGCCCCGGGCCCCGCCCCGCGCGTACCGCTGCTTGGGGCCCCGCGCGATCACTGGTCGGGTTTTAAAGGGCCAGCACCCCGGTAAATTTGTCAATTGCCGGCCGCGGGTCCTATGAAAAGGTACACAACCCCGCACTCTCTGCCATTTTGGTTGATGGGGCTTTTTAAGTGATCTTGAAGTTTTTGGAGTTCCATATAAAATTAAACCCGTGTACTACCCGTTCCGCTACGTTTCCTGACCTTGCTTGTTTGCCGCCGGGCCTCTGCCCACTCGACCACGATCCTCTGCCGCTTTTCCCGACCTCCTGCCTCTCCCTGACTACGTCTCCGATTACGAAATTCCCGACTTTTCGCATTACCCCCCGGGCCCCCCTCGCAAGCAAGTCACTCAGGGGGACGACCTGGGAAACCTCACGCCGAAACAAGTCCATCCCGCTTTGGGGGCAGCTCTGGGAATTTCCGGGGCTACGACCCCCACAACCCTGGCGTGGCTTAAATACATCGCTTGCATGGTCCAGCAATCCAAACCGAACCATTACATTTCAAACGGCCCTGGATTCCCCCCAGGGGACCCTTTTCCCGACTCCGGGGGGAAAACGACTGCCATTTGCCCACAGAGCCCGTATTGGGCCCAGCCGCGGCCAAAATTCAAAACCCTTGGGGGCCCCTCTAACCCCCCCGCCTGCGCTCTTCCGCCACCCCCGGCACCCGTTGCTCCCCGCAGCCTTTTTCTACCTGCCCCCCGCAAACCGGGGCCAACCTTCATTTGCCGCTTCCCCCCGCTATGATAGACCACAAAAAGTGCCCCAAAGGGTTTATCAGTCAATGAAACCATCCACATCGAGATGTTTGGGGGATCAAATTTTCCCACCGAGCGGGGTAAGGGGGCCTTTTTAATTAGCCCCTTTTTCGGGGGAAGGGCCTTTGGCCTGAGCCACTCCCCAAAGGGAAACCGAGGGGATCCTTTTAGGCAAATCTGCAAACCTTCCTCCAGGAATTTCCCCACCCCTCTTTTGAGGAACCTGGGCCAAAACCTCCTCCCTGGGCCCCACTCTGCTCTGTCCCCCGTCAGGGGGACTCTACCCCTGGGGCAGGCTCCCTGCAGTTTTCCCCACCCCCAGCCCTGGCTTTAAATTTGGGAAAAAATGAGCTTTGGTGGCGACCTTCTGGGGAAGGCCTTTTTTGGGGGGTAATTAAAAAAAGACCCCGCCTGGCGGGAAACCCGCCATCTGCTCTGGAAAGAATTTTAAATTCGGTTTCGCAAACCCCAATTGATATTACCCGGGTTTTCCGAAGACAACAAGAGCTCCACCTCCAACGGGGGAAACGCCTTAAAATAAACCCGGGTACCCTCGCCCGGCTCCCCGTCTTCCAAAAGACCTCCACTTCCTCTGCCAAAAAATTCCTGAGGGGGAACCCATGCAGGTCAAAAAGTCCACTTGTCCCAGGAGGAAAACCCCCCAGCTTTGTCAGGGGCAAGGGTGGCTTCTACTGTGGCATTTCCCGGCCACTTTATTGGGGACTTTCCCATTTCGTCCGGGAAACTCTCGACCCCAGGGGTCGGGAGGAACATCCCCAGGTGTCCCGTTTTGGGGCCTCTCCCCGTGGAACATTCCCCCTGCTCTGTGGAATTTCCCCTGACAGCAAACCTTTTCAAGCCACCACCTTTTCCCTTTATTTCCGGGGGCCGCTGGAAATTTTGTCAGCCCAAACTCGGGGGTCCAAACGCTCCCGGGTCCCCTTTCAGGAAAAACCCCTGTTCTGCCCCCTCCGTCAGTGGCCAATGCCTAAAAAACGCTAATTTGGGTTCTGCACTGCCCTCTCAAATTTTCAATAGGGGACCCTAAACAAGGGAAAAACTCGAAACTTCTTGTTCTGCCTCGCTTTCCTTTATCTGAAAACCTCCTGGGGTTCTTGGGTTTCAAGACCATGCCCCCGACTACGGGCCCCCCTCTTTAAAGTCTACAAGCCCTGACGGGGCTGCCCACTCCCTTAAACCCGGATCTATCCCCACACTTTTTCCGAAAGACAGGCCCAAACTCCCCCCCCTGCCCCGCCTTTTTTTTTAAATGTTCCCCACTTTACCTGCAACCCCGGGAGTACTCCTCCCTGAGCAGAGTCCCATCCCCCTTTTTTCCCCAAAACTAAGGCATGGGCGGATTTTATCCAGGGGAAATCTCCGGAAAGGCTTTCATACGCAATCTTCCTTTCCTGCGGGGGGACGGGTTTATCCCTTTTTTGAAAAAAAAGATGGGACCCCTCCCACCCCGTAACGATTTTTCGGGGACTTACAAAAAATACAAAAAAAAAAAAAAAAAAATACCCCCCCCCTCGGGTCTCGGTTTTTCATCGCCTGCTTTGGGGCAAAAATTTTCTCCAAGTTGATTACGGGGAAACAAACAACTTTAATTTGTAAACCGTGAAAGGGGACGAGTGGGAAAACGGCCCCTTTTAAAACCCGAGATGGCCATTTTTGAAAATCTTGTCATGCCTTTGGGGCCCCTGCAATGCTCCGGCGGTGTTCCAGAATTTTTTCAATGAATCTTCTGTGATCTCCTCTACGTCTGTGTTTTTCGTCTTTCCTAAAGGGGACATCCCCAAAACTTCTCCTCCTGAAACTGGGAAACCCCACCGCCCCACGCCGCCAGGTGCTCAAAATGTCTCGTGACCAACCCCGTTAAAATCCAAAAACTGGAAAAAAATGCTTTTTTGAAACCCCACCTCGTTTCCTTTTTGAGGGGCATCATCTCGGGTCAGGGTCTCCAAAATGGACCCCCCCGAAACTCTCAGCATCTTACAGTGGCCCCCACTGTGGGGGCCCTTTGCTCTAAACCAATCCCCTTTCCCTTGGGGTTTTGCCAAAAATTTTTATAGGAAAAGTTCCCCCCAGCATTTTTCCATGCTCGTGGCCCCGCGGGGGCCCTTACCCAAGAAAAAAGCCACCCTAAAAACCCGGCCGCCAGAAGCCCAAAAAACTTTTGAAATTTTCTTTTAAAACAGCTTTCCCTTCTGCTCCAGTTCTTTTCCGTCCAAAAACCCCCACGTCCGTTTGTCCTAAAAGTGGAAAGCCTTTCCTAGTAGGTCCAAAACGCTGTCCCCCCTAAAAAAAGAACCCCCCTCTGGGGAAAATATTAAATTTGCGGTTTCCCCTTCCCCAAAAAAATTCACC
This sequence comes from Phyllomedusa bahiana, assembly GCA_025379985.1. Taxonomy (NCBI): domain Eukaryota; kingdom Metazoa; phylum Chordata; class Amphibia; order Anura; family Hylidae; genus Phyllomedusa; species Phyllomedusa bahiana. The sequence continues at coordinate 7,531 of JAODAL010055518.1, forward strand.
CCCGCTGAAAAGCAATTAAAACAACGGTTTTTCGCGAATTTACTGGGCCCTTAATTTAGCCCGGCAAATTGCTGAAAGGGGGGCCCCCGCCCCCCCCCATCGAAACTTCACCGTCCCTAAAAAATCTTCTCTATCTGCAGTCTGCCCATAGATCTGAATCCTCGGCAAGCCAGGTTGTCACTCTTTTTCACCCGCTTTGATTTTCTTCTTCACTTCCGGCCAGCTGGGAAGAACGTCAGAGCAGACGCCCTCTCTAGATCCTCGGACACAGTGGGCTTGGAGCTGCCTCTGCAGCACATAATTCCCCCTGAATGTCTAATCACGGCGGCCCCCATGGACCTTCTACATCTGCCTCCTGGGAAGACCTACGTACGCCCTGCCATGCGGCCTCGTATCCTGGAGTGGGGACATGCCTCAGGAACAGTGGGTCATCCTGGAGTCCATAAGTCTCTGCAACTAATCGCTTTTTATTATTGGTGACCCACTCTCGCTCAAGATGTTAGAGAATTTGTCCTTGCCTGTACCTCCTGTGCCTGTAATAAAGTCCCTCATCTCAGACCCGAGGGTCTGCTTTAGCCTTTCCCGGTGCCAGAAAGACCTTGGTCCCATGTAGCCATGGACTTTGTTACGGACCTCCCGGCCTCCTCTGGAAACACGGTCATTTGGGTGGTGACAACGGGCAGGTAGAAAGGGTTAACCAAGTTTTAGGTACCTACCTACGACATTTTGTATCCGCCCATTAGGATAACTGGTCTGACCTCCTTCCCTGGGCGGAATTTTCATATAATTCTCCGCTGGAGCCTCTCCTTTTTTTATTGTGTTTGGGCTACATCCCCGCCCGACTCTCCCTCCGACTACCTCGTGTCACGTTCCTGCCGTGGATGCCCAAGTGCGAGACATCAAGGCACTTTGGCAAGTCACACGACAGGCCCATCTACGAGCCTCCGCTCGCACCAAGGTCCAGGCTGACAGGTACCGTAGACCTCCGCCTATATTTAAGCCGGGTGATGAGGTTTGGTTATCTGCCAAGTATATTTGTTTCAAGGTACCCAGTTATAAGTTAGGCCCTAAGTATTTGGGCCCTTTTGTTGTACTTTGGCAACAGAACCCGGTGTCCTACAAGCTCCGCTTGCCTCATACTCTGCGTATCCCGAACGCCTTCCATTTGTCTCTTCTCAAGCCTATGGTGCTGAATCGCTTCTCCCATGGATCTGTCTCGCCTTGTCCTTGGGGCCCAAACGCTGATAACATTTTTGATTTCAAGGGGTGTTTGGGGGAAAAAAAACAGTGAGGGGGGGAAGCGGTTCTTTTTTTTTGACTGAAGGGGTTGGGGCCGGGGATTCGTGGGAACCCCCGACCCCAACCTGTCATCTGACCTCCTCTCAAAATTCCCGTAACAGGGGGGGAGACCTAAGGGGGGAGGTACTGTCATGGGGGCTGGCGCGGGTGCCGTGGCTGCCCGCGTCAAGCCCCTTGCTGCTCGGGTCCCTGCGCCTGGTCACTTACCTGTCCGCGCTCCTGTGCTTCCTGCTTCTGCCTGTCCCGGCCGCCGTGCGCTTACCCGCTGCTTAGGGCGTGCACGCGACGACTGGTCTGGATTTACAGGGCCAGCGCCCCGGTAATTTGTCAGTTGCCAGCAGCTAGTCCTATATAAGGTACACGCCCCCTGCACTCTCTGCCAGTTTGTTGGTGTGCGATGAGTTAGTCTTGAGAGTGTTGGAGTTCCGTATTGATTACCCGTGTACCAGTCAGTTCCGCTACGTTTCCTGACCTTGCCTGTTTGCCGCCTGCCCTGACCGTCTGCCCGTCTCTGACCACGAACCTCTGACATCTGTCCTGACCTCCTGCCTGTCCCCGACTACGTCTCCAGATTATGATTCTGTACTACGCATTACCCCGGCTGCCATCGCAAGCAAGTCACGTCAGGGGTAGTGACCTGGTAGCCTCACGCCACAGCAAGTCCATCCCGCATTGCGGCGGGCTCTGGTGAATACCGAGGGCTACTTAGACTCCGCTCCCTGGTGTGGCTTAACTATCATCGCGAATCCACCGAACCATTACAGTAGGCTCATCCTGAACCTTGCCAGTATAGCAGTGCCGCTAACAGACCTGATAAAACACAGCAAGCCTGTCATGGCCACTTGGAACCCGGTGGCAGAGAGGGCATTTCAGGTCTTAAAACTGGCCCTGTAAAAGGCCAGTACTGATCACCCTAAATTTTAAAAAGGGCTTTATTGTACTGAAGAATGAGGCTGATGTGGGACTGGGTGCAGTGCTTTCCCAAGAGGTAGACGGAGAAGAGCACCCAGTCACGTACTTAAGTAGGAAGCTCACCCCCGCAGAAAGGAATTATAGTATTGAGGAGTGAGAGTGTTTGGCCATCAAATGGGTCCCTGAATCCCTTAAGCACTACCTACTGGGTCGCAACTTTAGGTTGATCACAGACCACTCACCGCTAGCCTGGATGTCCCAAGCGAAGGAGAGAAATGCTAGGGTCACCAGATGGTTTCTGACATTACAGAAATACAGTTTTTCTGTGGAACATAGGGCAGGAAGACTACAGGGCAATGCTGACGCTCTGTCAAGGACACACTGCTTGGTGGCTAAAAGTGGGTTCGAACAGAGTGCTCTCTTATGCGGCTTTGGGGAGGATGTGGACCAATGCATGTCACCGGTGAAGGAAGGCCGACGGTTTGTGTGTAACAATATGTTACTGACATGTTTAGTATAAGCGGTTCCAATCCGTTCTTGTCTGGGTCGGCTTTTCCGGCAGTGGTCTAAGAGAAGGGCAGGAGGCCACTCCCATGCACCAGGTGAGGCTGGTGTCAGACCCATAAAGCCTGGGTCTGCAGGCCTGTGTGGTGTCTGCCGTATGATCTGTGTCTCAGAGGAAAGACCCAGTGTAAAGAAACCTTGCTGTGAGTACTGAGCTGTATTAAGGACGAGTCAGGGAATACTATGTCCAGTGAGTGCTCAGCTTAGCAGGTCTTTATTCTTTGTTAGCCTGAAGCTAAAGCTTGTTTTTGTTTTCCATTTTTGCACTTGCTAAAAGTAAACCCAGGCGACGCCTGAACTTGGAGTTTGTGTCACTGTCTCTGTCCGCTGAAGCCCACGCTGCTTACCTGTTGCTGGCCCCCCTCACAATATATATATATATATATATATTAATATATATATATATATATATATATATATATGTCCCCTCAGTTAAGCAGGTATATATGGGCTCCTCAGTTAGGCAGGTATATATGGGCCCCTCAGTTAGGCAGGTATATATGGGCCCCTCATTTAGGCAGGTACATATAGGTCCCCTCAGTTAGGTAGGTATATATGGGACCCTCAGGCAGGTATATAAATGCGCCCTCAGTTAGGCAGGTATATATATGGGCCTCTCAGTTAGGCAGAAATATATGTGTCACCTCAGATAGGCAGGTATATATGTGTCCCCTCAGTTAGGCAGATTAATATATGTCCCCTCAGTTAGGCAGGTATATATATGGGCCCCACAGGCAGGTATATATATGGGCCCCTCAGGTGTATAGATATGTTCCCTCAGTTAGGCAGGTATATATGTATATGTAGGATTATGGCTTACAGTCAAGGAAAACCCAAAAGTCATTATTTCAGAAAGTTAGAATATTATATAAAACTGTAAAAAAAAAATTTGGAGCACAGAAATGTTGGCCAAATGAAAAGTATGTACAGTAATTTCACTCAATATTTGGTCGGGGCTCCTTTTGCATGAATAACTGCAATAATGTGGCATGGCATAGAGGTGATCAGCCTGCAGAACTCCAGAGGTGTTATGGAAGCTCCGGTTGCTTTGGTTGCAGCCTTCAGCTCATCTGTATTGTTGGGTCCGGTGTCTCTCATCTTGCTCTTCACAATACCTTATAGATTCTCTATGGGGTTAAGGTCTGGCGAGTTTGCTGGCCAATCAAGCACAGTGATACTGTGAATATTAAGCCAGGTATTGGTACTTTTGGCAGTGTGGTCAGGTGCCAAGTCCTGCTGGAGAATGAAAATTCCATCTCCAAAAAGCTTGTCGGCAGAGGGAAGCATGAAGTGTTCTAAAATTTCCTGGTAGATGGCTGTGCTGACTTTGGTCTTGATAAAACACAGTAGACCTACACCAGCACACAGGACCATATTTCCCACTAGGCACCCGTGGGTGAGTGCCTAGGGCAGCACCTTTCAGGGGGCGAAAGCAGGTCGGATTTTTTTTTTGTATAACTTTTTCTTCCCCTGGCCTCAGAGCGCCCTCCACTCTGAGCGGCTGGTGGGGAGGTGTGTGTGTGTGGGAGGGGGAGGGGGGGGGTTAGGGGTTGCGGCACCGGTGTCTGCTTTTACATTGGTGGCAGCGGCTTTAGAAGCGACCGTAGGGAAAGTTAGATGTCGGCTTTCCCTACCGTCGCTTCCTTTTGACAGCATCAGCATATGCTGATGCTGTCCACTCTGTAGTGCAGTCCCAGTGCACTACTGGGAAAGAAGAGGAGCATAACTGCTCCTACTTCTCACCCCAGCAGTGTGCGGCACTGAAGTGAGGAGCTGCCAGGATGTTAAGGTGAATGAGGAGCGATGTCCCTCCCACTCTTCTCACCAGCCCTGTGGCAGGAAGAGCTAAAGACTCCCGGCACGAGCTCTTCAGAACAAGTATCTGAGTGAGGAGGGGGGCCGCGTTAGTTAGGAAGGGAGGGGGTGAGAGCCATGTGGGGTGTTAGGAGGGGGAGGGTTGAGAGACATGTGGGGTGTTAGGAGGGGGAAGGAGAGGAGAGCCATGTGGGGTGTTAGGAGTGGGTAGGGGTTTGAGCCAAGTTGGGTGTTAGGAGGGGGTAGTGGGTGAGAGCCATGTGGGTTGTTAGGAGGGGGTAGGGGGTGAGAGCCATGTGGGGTGTTAGGAAGGGTAGGGGGTTAGTGCCATGTGGGGTGTTAGGAGGGGATAGGGGGTGAGAGCCATGTGGGGTGTTAGGATATGGTAGAGGTGAGAGCCATGTGGTGTGTTAGGAGGGGGTAGGGGGTGAGAGCCATGTGGGGTGTTAGGAGGGGGTAGGGAGTGAGAGCCATGTGAGGTATTAGGAGGCGGTAGGGGATGAGAGCCATGTGGGGTGTTAGGAGGGGGTAGGGGATGAGAGCCATGTGGGGTGTTAGGAAGGGATAGGGGGTGAGAGCTAAGTGGGGTGTTAGGAAGGGATAGGGCGTGAGAGCCAGGTGGGGTGTCAGGAGGGGGTAGGGGGTTTTTAAACCTTTTGGTGGTCGGAGGGGGAGTGGGTGGGCCATGTGGGGGTTGGAGGGGGTAGAGGGGGAAAGGGCATGTAGGTGTTAGGAAGGAGGAGAGGTGAGAGCCACGTAGGATGTTAGGAAGGGGGAGGGGTGAGAGACATGTGGGGTGTTAGGTGGAGTGAGAGACATGTGAGCTATTGGGAGGGGTGAGAGACATGTGGGGGTGCTAGGAGGGGTGAGAGACATGTGTGGTTTTAGGGGAAAGGGGAGAACCGTGGGGTGTTTGGGGGGGGGGATGGAAAAATGTGTGGTGTTTCCCGGGAGGGGGTGTAGAATGGGGGTGTTAGAGGGTGAAGAGGTGGGGTTTTAGGAGGGGGTAGGGGTGAGAGCCAGGTGGGGTGTCAGGAGGGGGTAGAGGGTCAGAGCCTTTTGGGTTGTTAGGAGGGGGTTGGAAGTGAGAGCCATGTGAGGTGTTAGGAGGGGGTAGGGGATGAGAGCTATGTGGGGTGTTAGGAGGGGGTAAGGGGTGAGAGCCATGTGGGGTGTTAGGAGGGGGTAGGGGGTGAGAGCCAGGTGGGGTGTCAGGAGAGGGTAGGGGGTGAGAGCCTTTTGGAGTGTCAGAAGGAGGTATAGGGTGAGAGCCATGTGAGGTGCTAGGAGGGGATTGGATGGAGAGACATGTGGGGTGTTAGGAAGGAGGAGAGGTGAGAGACATGTGGGGTTTTAGGAGGGGGTAGGGGTGAGAGCCATGTGGGGTGTCAGGAGGGGGTAGAGGGTGAGAGCCTTTTGGGTTGTTAGGAGGGGGTTGGAGGTGAGAGCCATGTGGGGTGTTAGGAGGGGATAGAGGGGAGAGACTTGTGGGGTGTTAGGAGGCATGAGAGATGTGTGGTGTTACGAGGGAGGAGGGGTGAGAGACATGTGGGGTGTTAGGAGGGATGAGAGATGTGGGGTGTTAGGAGGGGGAGGTTTGAGAGACATGTGGGGTGTTAGGAGGGGGAGGGTTGAGAGACATGTGGGGTGTTAGGAGGGAGAGGGGTGAGAGACATGTGCGGTGTTAGGAGGGGGAAGGGTGAGAGACATGTGGGGTGTTAGAATGGGGAGGGCGAGAGGCATGTGGGGTGTTACGAGGGAAAGTGGTGGGAGACATGTGGGGTATCAGGAGGGGGTGAGGGACATGTGGGATGTTAGGAGGGGGTAGGGAAAGTGGGGTTTAGGGGAGAGGGAGGAAGTGGGGGTTAGGGGGAGGGGAGGGACCATTTTTGGGTGTTAGGGGGGGGGTGGGGTTAGAGCCCTGTGAGGGGTTAGGGGGGTGGGGATGGAGCCGTTGGGGGGTTTGGTGGGGTAAGGGGTGAGAGCCATGTGGGGTGTTTGGCGGGGGTCGGGGGTGAGAGCCAGGTGTTGTGTCCGGAGAGGGTAGGGGGTGAGAGCCTTTTGGAGTGTCAGAAGGAGGTATGGGGTGAGAGCCATGTGAGGTGTTAGGAGGGGATTGGAGGGAGAGACATGTGGGAATTTTTGGAAGGAAAGGGGAGGGAAGGGGAAATGTGGGGGGGTTTTGGAGGGGGGGTTTTGGGGGGAGAGCCCTGTGGGGTTTTTCAGGAGGGGGAAGAGGGGGGAAATTTTTTTTGGGTTGTTAGGAGGGGGTTGGAGGTGAGAGCCATGTGGGGGTGTTTTTGGTGGGGATTGAGGGGAGAGACTTTTTGGGGGTGTTAGGGGGGGGGGATGAGAGATGGTGGTGCTTTCGAGGGGGGGGAGGGGGGGGTGAGAGGAAAAATGTTTGGGGGGTTAGGGGGATGAGGGGGGATTGGGGTTTTTAAAAGGAGGGGGAGGTTTGAGAGAACTTTTGGGGTTTAAGGGGGGGGGAGGGGTTTAGGGGACATCGTGGGGTTTTTAGGAGGGGGAGGGGGTGAGAGACATGGGGGCAGTGGGTTTGGGGGGGGAAGGGGAGGGGATTGCGGGGGGGTCGGGGTGGGGGAAGGGGAGAGACAAAAGTTTCGGTGTTTGAAAAGGGGAAAGGGGGGGGGGACATAGGGATTTTAGGAAAAAAAAAAGGGGGAAAACATGGGGGGTTAGAAGGGGGAGGGGAGAGACATGTGGGGAGGGGTTTGGAAAAGGGGAGGGAGAGACATGTGGGGTGTTAGGGGGAGAGGGAGGGGGATTTTTGGGGGGGAAAATGGGGTTAGGTTTCCTATCCGTGTTATTCTAAAATGTGGCCCCGGGGTATCTAAGCCTATTCCTTTTGTTATTCCCACCCCGCTTTTACGTGGGGATCTCTTCCCAAATGTGTTAAAACACCCCTGGGCCCGTGTATCTAAGCCTATCCCGGGTTATACTACCTTTCCCGAACCCCGGGGGATCTAAACCTTTTCCTGGGGGTTATTTCTATTGCGGGCCCTTGGGGGATCTAAGCCCATCCCCCCGAAATTTTTGCCGTGTGAAAAAATTTGCCTACCAATTCTTTTGCTTTTAAATTTTGCATGGAAATTTCACCTGTCAAATTTTTTCTCCCGGCCAAATTTCGCAATCACGTTTGGGGAAAAAAGGGAAGTAAACATAAATTTCAAAGGGGGTATGGATTTACGTATTTGCGGGGGCCCCTACTTTTTGCGCCCCCAAATTAAAGCGCCGAAATAGGGGCCCGCAAAAGACGGCTTGTGAAAATCCCTTTAATGTCTGCTGAACCTTTTTGTAAACAAAACCCATTTGGTGGGTGCCATCTTCTTGAACTGCGGGATTTCCCAAAAGGAAGAGGAACTGAAAATTACTTTTGTGATCTAATCATTTTTTGATACTATCTCTTTTTCCGTGTAACTGAGATACCGGGAAAATATCCTAAGAGCTATGTGCGGGTTACTTTTTGTCCAGTATAAAAAAATCAAGGGTAGGACATTTTACTGTAAAACAAAAAAGGGGAAAAAAAAAGGCGCTCTTAAGGGTGCATTTCCCCTGGCACTTGGGGCAAAATACCATTTGGGTTTTCCCAAACCCGGTTTTTTTTCTTTTTTGGAAAAGCAGGATGATGGCTTTTGTCCACAGTTTTTCGGATTCAGCTGTTTTCCCTTTATATTTTCCCTGTTATGGGTTTTGCCCGAAAACCGGGTGGATGAAGAAATGTTCTGTTCAGTGTGGAAAGATTCCTTTTCTTTTTTTTGCCCATGCAGTTTGGTTTGACAGTCGGTTTACAAACGGTTTTCAAATCCGAAAAAAAGTTTTATCCCGTCCCAAATGAAAAACCCTTGGCCCGTGGGGGAAAGGGTCCTTATGAAATAATCTGGAAAATTTAAGGGGTTTTTCTTTGGTCAATCCCACTAACCTGATATTGTTGTGCAATGTTGGAGGTCCAAAATCAACCAAAAGCATAAGATAAATTTAGTCACAGGGCCCCCCACCTCGCTTCCTTTGGCTCCCTACGTTTCTTTGCAGTTAAAAATCACAAAGGGAAAAAAATGTGTAAAAGGCAAAAGGAGGTAAAAATTTAAAGGGGCTAAAAATTTAATGTATAAATAACAGTTTATTAATAACAAAGGGCAGGACTACGAAATTTCTCTTTGATTTGCGTTTCATAAAAAACTATAAAGGGGCTGTTGGGCCTGAAAGAAATGCTATCAAGGCGGGAAAAAGCGTTTTTTTTATCCTTTTCTTTAAGTAATAAAAAACTGTACGTTATTATTAAAAAGGGCTACAACCCTTAAATTTGGGTTTTTTTCCCTTTTTTCAAAACCCATATTTTTAGTTGTGATTTTTACTATTTTTGGGCCTTTATATTCTGTTTCTTAGGGAAACAGGGTAAACATCCCTTTGGGGTTTTCATAGCCCCAACCCCCTCATGTTTTTGCAGTCTTTTAAAAATGGGGACTTAATCCTTTCCCCTGTTAAAGGGTACTGGGGTTTCTGACCTGTTTATATGGGTCCCTCACGTGTGATTTTGGTTTTCTAAAATTTAAAGTATCCTAAACCTTAGTGTACTTTTAATAATTTTCCACTGTGCGACTCCCCGACCCCCCCTTCTGAAAAAAAGGGGGAAACGTTTATAGATCTATTAATAACGGAGGATTACGTACACATGGGGGGTATGTATGAAAACTGTCTGGGTCTAAGACTTCTTTATTGTCCACACAAAAACCCAAACAAGGGAATTTTTTTTAGAGACCCAGTGGGAAAAGAAAAAGGGGGGGCCCCGATTGGTTTTTTTGAGCTCTGATTGGTTTCTGCAACAACAAAAGAAAGTCAAAAACCTAGGGAAAATGTGTGTATTTGTTTTATAAAAGTGGTGGAAAAAATTTTGAATTTCAGAGTGGGTGGCTGGCTGTTTTTGGGTTTCGCCTAAATTTTGTTCAAATTTTCACATTTTACCCCCAAAATAAGGCCCCCAAAAAATGGCAACAAAACAGCAATTAAGGTTTAGAAATTTTTTTTCAAAGGGGAAAATGGGGCCCCAAATTCATAATCGGACCTGTGGCCCCTGTACTTACAGACACGGGAAAACCAAAAACCAAATTTTGTTAAAAAACAAAACAAAAAAAAACATGTACCTTTCAATCGTTTTCTTGCTTATTTAGCATGGAAAGCATGACGTGAGCCAGAATTCAGATGTGCAATGCAATGAGGAGGGCAGCACTTGGGAGCTCTGAGTATAGCTGATAGCGTGCGCTCCGCTATATTGGGAACTCCTGGAGAAATGAATGTAGAGGGCAGGTGCACGAAGTGCTGCCCTGCTCATTTTCATGCACGATCCACTCACAGCTATAAGCGACCTGTGCAGGGGATTTTAACTCATGCTGAAACCCCTTCAGGATTTACCATTAGACTGTGCAAACCCTTTAACCCCTTAGCAGGGGCGTCGCTAGGCTGTTTTATTCGGGGCTCGGGCCCCGAATAAAACCCCCTGTGCCCCGAGTCTCCCGGGCTCCAGGCCTCTGCGCTGGGCCTGGAGCACCGACTGGCTCTTCAGCTGCATGTGCGTCCGCTGGACGCACACACAGCTGAGGGCTTCTGCGGGGGCAGAGAGCGAGCGCTCCCTGCCCCGCAGACAGTGTCGGACCCGCAGGTCCTACACCGCGAGGCTGCCTGGTCCTCACAGCGCTGAGGACCCGCCGCGGCCTCGTGCGCCTCAGCCGGCAGCGTCGCGATGAAATCACGTCATTGCGACGCTGCCTGTCCTCGGGCGCACAGCGCGTCCTAGGCCGTGCGCCCGAGGAGCTGCCGGAGGAGCGCGAGCTGAAGAGGACGGAGCGCGCTCGCCGGGGGAATTGAGGTGAGTATTAATGTTGTTATTTTTATAGCGTTTACCTGCCTCAGTGCCCCTATATCCTGCCTTTGCCCCTATAATGCCTGCCTGTGGCCCCCATATCCCTGCCAGTGCCCCTATATTGCCTGCCTGTGGCCCCCATATCCCTGCCTGTGACCCCCATATGCTGCCTGTGGCCCACATATCCCTGTCTGTGGCCCCCTGTATACTGCCTGTGCCCCTATAATGCCTGCCTGTGGCCCCCATATGCTGCCTGTGGCCCCCATATGCTGCCTGGGGCCCCCATATACTGCCTGTGGCCCCCATATACTGCCTGTGAACCCATTTACTGCCTGTGCCCCCATATCCCTGCCTGTGACCCCCATAGCCGTGCCTGTGGCCCCCTTATGATGCCTGTGCCCCTATATACCTGCCTGTTGCCCCATATACCTGCCTGTGCCCCATATACCTGCCTGTGCCCCCATATACCTGCCTGTTTCCCCATTATACCTGCCTGTGGCCCCATATACTGCCTCATTGCCCCCATATACTGCCTCAGTGCCCTTATATACCTGCTTGTGGCCCCCTTAGACCTGCCACAATGACCCTATATACCTGCCTGTGGCCCCATATACTGCCTGTGCCCCCTATATACTGCCTTTGGCCCCATATACCTGCCTGTGGCCCCTATATACTGCCTCAGTGCCCCCATATACTGCCTGTGGCCCCCATATACCTGCCTGTGGCCCCCATATACTGCCTCATTGCCCCCATATACTGCCTCAGTGCCCTTATATACCTGCTTGTGGCCCCCATATACTGCCTCAATGACCCTTTATACCTGCCTGTGGCCCCATATACTGCCTGTGCCCCCTTATACCTGCCTGTGCCCCCTTATACCTGCCTGTGGCCCTATATACTGCCTCAGTGCCCCTATATTACCTGCCTCAGTGCTCCTATATACTGCCTCAGTGTCCCTATATTCTGCCTCAGTGCCCCTATATTTTGCCTCAGTGCCCCATATAATGCCTGTGCCCCCATATACCTGCCTGTGGCCCCAATATCCTGCCTGTGGCCCCTATATACCTGGGCCCGTGGCCCCATATACTGCTTCAGTGGTCCTATATACCTCACTGAGGGGACTGCTATACCTAAAATTAAGGAGTTGCTGGAAATGTGAGGATTCTAAGATATTTGTGTCCAAATCCTCAGGGGCGAGTATTGGCCGGGGAGCAATCAGCATGAAGGTGTTTAACCGGATGGAGAAGAAAAGGGAAGTGAACGACGCTGATCAGAAAAGACGTCTCCGGTGAGTTACTAAATGTAACAGCAGGGTAATCACTTATATGTCTGCAGAGTCTACATACAACTAGTATCTACCACTATATGGCCCCTGTATGGCGGTGGTATAAGTAATCAGAGCCTGTGTACAGCTGGTAGTCACATGTGGGGGTCGCGTTCGGTCAGGGTCTGGCAGGATTATTTGAGCCTTAAGTAGTAATAGTTTTGGGTCTAGGTTTTGTAGGAGTGTTTTTAGTCACAATCAGTTGTCTGGTAGATTTGCTCCATGTATCGGTGGATTATTTGGTGACTGTTTAGGGGTATTGTCATATGAAGGTGAGAAGTTCTGAAAAAGTAAATTTGTCATTGGTGATTTTTACTGTACAGTGACTGCTGAGGAGATGGACGGGATCTGTGTGGGATGTGCAGAAAATTAGTGACAGGAACAGAAGGTTTTTCTCTGTAAAAAAAACATCCGCAGTTCACAATGAGGCGGGAAAAACACAAAGGGCCCGAGCCCCGGATGTTTTAGGACCCTAGCAACGCCCCTGCCCCTTAGTGACATTAAGGGTGGCATGTATGCAATTTGGCGTTCAAAAGCCAAATTTCATGCGCATTATAATTAGAGAATTGATTCTAACGAAGTGGAATTCATTTAGAATTTCAGGAAAACACCGGTTCGGAACGAAGTCGAACTTTGGGGTACTTCGCGTGAACGAAGTGTGCTTTTGATTGATAAAATGGCTGCGAGCACATGGCGTTACATGGGGAAAAGAACTCTGGAGAATAAGGGCATAGCCTGCATGACATGTGCAGAGATGAAGCCAATCTGAGACCGGGGGATTCTGTGACTTTCACCGACTATATAAGTCCCGGGCGCGACACTGGGAGCTTCATACCGCTCTCACTGAAATGATTAGGGAAGGCTGCGCGGCTGCTTATGATAGCTGATACTAAGAACTCATTTTTATACAGCGATATTTGGGGGGTGTCTCAGCTTGTCCTCAGAGACTGCTTCTCTTAACGTTCTTTTTCTGATTTTGTGGGGGATTGGATCTGAAGTCCAGTGTGCGTCCAGTGCAGCTGCATATTTCATTTTAATGCTTTTCTGCTCACAGCACATTGAATTATCCAAGGGTGAGCTAAGCCTGTTCCTGTTGTATTCATTTAAAGAAACAGCATTTTTACAATACAATACCACTTCATTTTTGGCTGCTCAATTCTTTTGCGCAAATTACATCCAGGGGTTAATTAAGCGTTGTTCAGTGCTGTGGTGACTAAAAGAAACCCTTTATTTCACCGCCAAAAAATACATTTTTCCTGTAGATAATTCACAAGCGAAGGTTAATTACAAGTTTTCTCTTGTTGTGTAGGTAAACTACACGCCATTGTAAACACGCTACAAAGCTCGTCGTTTTTGGTTGCTCAATTCTTTTGCGCAATTTACATCCAGGGTTAATTAAGCGTTGTTCTGCTGCCTGTGGTGACTAAAAGAAACTGTTTATTTCACCGCAAAAAATTAAATTTTTCCTGTAGCATAATTTACAAGCAAAGGGTTTAAATTTCAAGTTTTCCTTCGTTGTGTAGTGTAAATTACACGCCATTGTAACACGTACAAAGCTGGTAGTTTTTGGCCCGCTCAATTCTTTTGCGCAATTTACATCAAGGGTTAATAAGATTTTTTTTTTGCAGTTGTACTCAGTAAAAGAAACTTTGTTTTTCACCGCCACAGAAGAAATTCTGTAGCATAATCAAAATTTTCCCAAAGGGTTTAAATTAAGCCTGTTTGTGCTTTTATATTTTTAGTAAAATTCACAGAGTTTTTTTAAAAAAACCCCATACAAGTAAATTTTTCCCGCCCATTTGGGGGAGCGCAATTTATATCCCCAAGGGGTTTTCCCCCGGGTTGTTAATTTGGGGTTTATTTTGGGAAACAAAAAAAAGGGTGTGTAATTTTATCATATACGATTTCTTTTATCAAACAGTGTCCCGTACATTTTTTTGAACAAAAACCCGTTTAGACAGAGGGTGCATCTAAACGGGCCGGGGACTGAATGCAACCCCAGGGTTCTGATTGGTTGACTAGGTCATCCCCCTTTCCCCCCCAATGACATCGACAACCCCCCGCCAAGAGCCGGGGGGAAAGTCAAACACAAACCCTTAGTTGGCCCTGGCCCGGGAGCGGTCAGCAGCCTTTCACCCCCCCTCAACCCCCCCTCTGTCCCCTGCGTTTTCCCCCAGCCAAAAGATCTTTCTATGTGGTCTGGGGTCAGGGGCACTATATAGAAGGAGAACAATTTTTAAAGGGGGGCAGTCAGCAGCCCACTTGCAGCGAAGAAATGGGGCCAAAAATCCCCCGCTTTTTGCATAGGGGGGGCAAGTATAGATGTGGGAGTGGGCCCTGGGAAAGGGCATGTTTTTGAGGGGGCAGCCCTACATACCAGGACCGGTTTAGAGGACAGCAATTGAATTTAAACAAAAATAGATGAGATGTAGCCGACCGCACTTGGGAGCCCGGGTTTAGGGAAGGGCTTCATCTCGTCAGGGGAAGAGGGGGGTCCTTGGCCCCGTCAGGGAGCGCGCAGCCGCAAGGGGTTGTGTGGGGCCGGAGGGCCGAAGGGTAGCACAGTGTGGAGGTTTGGGAGGGAAGCGGCCCAGGGGTAAAAAACCCCGCTTCGCAAGGGGCCCCAAGGGAAAATAGTGGAAAAAGGGGGTCATGAGGGAGCGGCGGTAGTTAATTTCCACTCTGTGCAGACGTTTGGCCGGGAAAAACAGCTAATTTGGCGGTTTTGGCAGTTTTTTGCTAAGACACCAAAGGGGCCCGAATATGGGTATAAAGTAGAATCTGTGGGGAGAAAATGAAACCTCCCCTGGGCCGGAGCTAACGTTGGGGAACCAAAGGCCCCGCTCAACAAAATGCAGCATCACCAATTTCCTGGGTTTCCTGGGAAAAAACATTTGGGTCAATGTGGTGGTCCCTTCCTTTCAGGGCCCCAGCAACCTGCAGCGGCCCGTTTTGGGAACATTTCCCTTGGGAGCCATCAAGGTCCCCCAAACCTCTGCCCGAAGGGAGCCCCTTGGTTTCTCTTTGACATCATCCCCCCGGTCCGATGCTCCTGCCTCCTCGCTAATTTATGACTTGTGATGGACGATTTTGTTTTATATCGTAAACGTTTCGATAGGGCCAAAATTTTCCCCGTTATCTAGACGTTTTCGTTTGTCGAAACCCATTATCGCCCATACCTTAAAGTCTTAAAGGGGAGGAAACAACACCTTCATTATTTACACCCAAACAGGGGGAGAAAAATGGAAATTTTTTCCCTTTAAAAAGTCAAAGAATACGTGCAAAACTTTTGGCAACACACTTAAAATTATAAAAGGCACAGAAAAAAAATCACCACCCCAAATTTAATATTTGTTTTTGTAACCCCCAGTTTCCACAAATTTTAAAAATTTCCAGAAAGGGAGTATGATTTTGAAAATATTTTACTTGGAAATGGGCATTTGAATATCCCTGTCCTGGAACGCAGATGGCCCCCAAACCCCGCTGAAACCCTATTTTTCTGTATTTAGAAACTATGTGTACAGTTTGGGGTCAGGCTCTTTTTGCCCGAAACCCTATTCTCTGTTGTATAGAGCATGGGTAAAGTTTGGCGGTGTCCAAAGGGTTTTGGGGTTGGCAATATTCCGGGATAAAAGAGCTATGTGTACAGTTTTGGGGGTGTCAGGTTTCCCTTTCTTTAGCACATTCCCCTGTAGTAAAAGAGCTATGTTACGGTTTTCGGTGTCAGGCTCCTTTTGGGTGGCATATTCCCTGCAGTTTTTAGAGGGGGGGTGTGTACGGGGTTTTGGGGGGTCAGGTTCCTGGGCCCGGGAAAACCCCCTATTTTTGCGTATAGAGTATGTGTACGGGGTTGCGGGGGTCAAATTTCCCCGGGGGCTGAGCAATGTTCTCGTTTGTAAAAGAGCTATGTGTACAGTTTGGGGGGGGCAGGTTTCCGTCTGAGCCTATTTTTTGTAGTATAGAGCCCATGTGATAGTTTGGGGGGTCGGGGGTCCTTTTGGGTGAGAAATATTCTCTGCATTTTAGAGCTATGTGTAAATTTTTGGCCGGGGGCAAAAGGCCTTCTGAGCAAATATTCTCTGTAGTTTTAAAAGCTTGTGGTTTCAGTTTGGCGGTGCAGGGTCCTGTGCTGAGCACTATTCTCCGCAGTATAGAGCTATGTGTACAGTTTTTGGGGGGTGTCAGGCTCCCCGTCTGAGCCCCCTTTTTCCTTGTATAAGGCTTTTTGGAAAAGTTTGGCGGGGTAGGTCCCGTGCTGGCCTTTTTCTTGCAGTTTTAGAAACTAGTGTAAGTTTGGGGGGGTCAGGGCCCCCTGTGCTTGGGGGCACTATTCCCCTGTAGTATAGAGCTTTTGTGTACGGTTTTGGGGGTGTCAGGTTTTTGTGCGGGGCACATTCTCTGTTTGTATAGAGCTAGGGGACAGTTTGTCCCTTGTCAGGTTTCCCGTACTGGCACTATTTTCTGTTTTAAGAACTATGTGTAAAGGTTTGGGGTGTCACGTTCCCGTGCTGACCCTATTCTCTTTTAGTATAGGGCTATGTGTTCATTTGGGTGTCCCGGGTCCTGTTTCTGGCACTTTTCTC
>JAODAL010055519.1:0-23902 GCA_025379985.1 Phyllomedusa bahiana
TCCACACCCTTAATAACCAGCAAATTAATAGAAAAATACTTTTTAAAAAATCATTCATTCAAAAAAAACCTTATTTATTTGAAAACATTTCACATATTCTGTTACAAAACCAAATCTAAAAATTAAATAATAATAAAATACTCCATATGGCGAAGGAAAAAGAGCTGGGATATTTGGTGGGCGAAAGAGGTCCATTCCACAAAATCCCAAAAAGATGTTTATAAACTGAAAAAATAAAAATAAAAATATGTATCTATGCTTCCAAATAATGAGGTGAAAAGTTTTCTAGATAGCTTCAAGGAGAACTTATCCGAACATACTCCGAGGAAATCTTAAAATCAACATTTAACCCCTGAGGTTTTAAAGCCTTTGTATCATAAAATCCACTTTACTCCAATTTTTTTAAGAAGACATGTCATCACCCTCGCACGCTTAGGTTATGGGTTCATAATCTAAGCTGCCATATCCGTAGATCGTAGATCCATTCCCATGACCAGCATCACAAAAATGTTTTGAAACAGGCAGATCCTAATCTGTTTTTTTACGAATAGAAAGTCTAATGATTATTTAATCTAGTTTTAAAAACTGCTTGTTGTTTCTCCACATAATATCAACTTGCAAGGGCACCATAGGATATAGACAATCCAATCTGACACACATGTAAGATGGTACTTAATCCAAAAAACCTCCCCAGTACCGGGGTGCGTAAAGGTATTACCCTTCACCATAATCTGACAATTCACACAGCCCAAACATGGAAAAGAACCCAATTGTGGTTTACCAAAAAAATGTCTGTGTAGGTTTCATAGAAGGAATAAAGTTCTTCACCAATCTATCCTTCAAGTTAGGCGCCCTTCTATAAGACATAAGTGGCATTGATTGAAAATCCTTAATGTTTTTTTAAAACCGTGACCCAATATATGCCAATGCTGTCTCATAATGTGAGCTATATTGGGACTCAAATCAAAAAAAGATGTAACAAATGATATCTTAGATGGAGGAACATTGCCCCCAACTCACTGACGAGCTTCATTACAAGTCATCTTGGCGACCTTCCGTACATGATCTGAAACAATTTTTTTAGGATAACCTCGAGCATAAAATTTATCCGGAAAAGTCTCAAGTATATCATTCCAAGAATTATCTGTATCCACTATACGTCTAGCTCTTAATAGTTGACTATAGGGTAGTGATCTACGCATACTGAACGGATGGCTACTACTAAAATGCAGCAAGGTATTTTTGTCAGTTTCTTTGATATATAAATCTGTCCGTAGTTTCTTATCACTAATATATACTTGGGTATCTAAAAATGATATACCTTCTTCAAAGTACACCAAAGTAAATTGGATATTACTCATATCATTATTCAAAAAACCTTGAAAATTTCCAACAACTCAGAGACACTCCCTGTCCAAATAAAAAGACAATTATCTATGTATCCCACCACCTCAATACTTTGTCGAAGTGGGGAGACACATACATGAAATCTTCCTCTAGCCATGCCATAAACAAATTGGCATACGTTGGTGCCCATTGCTGTTCCTCTAAGCTGTAAATAATAAGAGTCAGCAAATTGAAAATAATTACAGTAATATCAATCTCAACAAAGTTAATAGAAACTCATCCCTTGATCCAAAAGGTGAACGTTGTAAAACTCGTCGCGAACTGCCTCAATGCCCAAGTCATGGTCTATGGAGATGTATAAGCCTGACTATTCGAAGAATGCCAATATATCACTCCTACGGGAATCCTCAATATAACCAATCTTAGACAAAAAATTATTAGTGTCCTTAATGTAAGAAGCTGATTCAACGGCAAACCTGCATAATACTTTATCTAAAAAAATGGATACATTACTTGATAAAGAATTTCTCCCAGATACTATAGGCCTGCCCGGGGGATTTTGTAAAGATTTATGTATCTTGGGAAGAAAATATAATATGGGTGGTAACAGATAAGATACATTCAAAAATACTTTTAAACTGCGGAATCGTATCAAATCCGTCTCAAAATGTATGTTCAATCACAGATTTAAACTTACGCAAAAATCAAATTCGGGTCCCCAGTCAAGCTTTATATATACCAAAACCAATCAGATAATTGACGATTTGCTCATCAAGATATTTGGGACATATCCAAAACACGTGACTTCCTCCCTTATCGTAAGGCCTAATAACTAATTAGAGTTATTTGATAACTCATTGATTAAAAGCCAATATCTCCTGATGAGGTCAAATTAGGAAGTAAACCATGTTCCCTCTTACTAGTTTTTAAAATTAATAACCTGTTTAACTAAGTTTTTAAATATGTCTCAAATGTGATAAAATGGTGAAGTAGGGACAAAATCACTAACATTGAGAATCAAAATCCCTTCAGCCTAAAGTCCACATCTTATCAAGAATACCTGCATCATAAGGATGCTGACTAAACCTACCCCAAATTTTAAGTTTACGGAAAAAATTGTGGTCAAGTCCAGTTCTAAACTAAAACCAAACCAATCCACTTTTGTTGGACAAAATGAGAGCCCTTTGAAAGTAAACACATTTTTGTGGCTCTCCAAGGTAAAAGGAAGAACATATTTACGACCGCAGAGGACTCTATTTCTTTTTCATGTTTGTTAAAACAAACGTTGGTGTCCGTGGTTGCTTCTGGCTTCTTGATTTTATCCCCTCCTGTGTCCAGTCTTTTACCTACCTACTCCTAGTTGGACGGCGTTTGCAAGCGTTTGCAGTTTTCCATTATGCAGCTGTGGATTATTTGTTTTACAGGTGAGCCATATAGTTTCCGTAAGTGTACCCGGTTTATCCTATTTTTATATAAGTTTACCCTATTTTGTATATTGGCACCGGGGTTTGTACAACCTGCCTCTTAACTCACCATTGCTTCATGCCCTTTTGGGTTTTTTTATACACATTTTTTCGTATGTTACACTGTAAATTAATATAATATATTGTTAATTGTAATTGGAGATTTCACTAAATTGTTTTTCTATATATACTCAGTTAAATGCACTGTGTTTACTTAAAATTGGCTCTGTGAGAGAGCCGAAACGTTCGGTCTCTAAACAAGTGGAATAAAATCACTTTCTATATTTTGAAATTGGGATTACCTGGAGTCAGCAATTTTTTCAACTTGTCTAAATGATTGAGGAGCTCCTTGCTGGGAGCTCCATTTGCTTGCACCCGCAACAAGAAGTTTGTGTGGAAGTGCTGCTGATTATCCTTTTGAGTTGCTATTGCGTACAGCCTGCACTCCTCTAGCGATGGAGGAACTCCAAATGAAGGGGAATGGTATGTTGATTCAAGCTCCACAAGTTTTATGCTTTCTCCTGTTATTGATGGTGGAATCGTATTTTATGAGTGGCGTAGGAGAGATGCTACGTTTCCGAAAAAGCCTCTATAATCGACACCCATCCCAAAGAGACAATAAGATCTATTGTCAAAGAAAAGTTATTACTCGTTGGAGATGCAGTACAATCCTTTAAGAGAATATTACAAGGCAAAGAGCATTCCTAGAGTATTAGAACTTCACTGCGTCCTACATTATATATCACTAATGATTTGGATTTTTAGAACCGCTTTAGGAGTATTTCTAACAGATATCATTGGATATTCTTCTTCTAAAAATTTAAATTTTTGCAACGTGATCTTAAAGATGATTAAGGATAAATTTAAGAAGTTGATAATGTTTGAAATCTCTGCTCTCTGTTGATTGACTAAATAAATTTTGTGTAGAAGCAGGCTGTATTTTTATCTAAATTTAAAGTCGATATGACTAAAAAAGAAAAAGGCAATCGGAATTTAAATGACTATGAGGAATGGCAACGTGTATCCATGTCAGAGCGGAGAAATCAACACTCATTTGGAAGATGGTCTAAGAAAGTAAGGAACTTTAATTGTCTGAAAACGTAGAGTTGTAAATGCTGTATAGTTCATTTTTATGGACAAACACCAGGAAATACGCTGCAAACGCCGACCAACTGGAAGGTGGAGTAAAAAGATGGGCACAAGGTGATAAAACAAAAGCCAGAAGCAACACGGACACCAAGCGTTCAACAACCAAGAAAAAGAAATAGAGACCTCTGCGTGGTAAAATTACTTCTATTACCTTGACTGAGCCACCAAATTGTTTTACTTTCAAAGGGAAAAAAGAAACCCCTCTTATTTTGGTCCAGACCAAAAAGTGGGATTGGTTTAGGTTTAGTAAGAGGATAACATGTTTACAATATCTTGATTAGGCAAATCGCAATTATCTGATTGTTTGGTATATAGAGCTCTGACTGGGGACCCGAAATTTGATTTTTGCCTTAAGTTTAAATCTGTGATTTAAAATGGCATTTGAGAAAGGTTGATAGATCGCAGTTTAAAATAATTTTTGATTTGTATCTATCCTGTTACACCGATATTATATTTTCCTTCCTAAGGTACATAAATCATTACTAAATCCGCCGGGCAGTCCTATAGTATCTGGCAGAAATCTTTATCCAGTAATGTGTTAATTGTTTTTTAGATAAAGTATTATGCAGGTTTGCCGTTGAATCAGCTTTCTTACTTAAGGACACTAATGATTTTTGTCTAAGATTTGTTTCTATTGAGATTTCCCGAAGAGCTATAATTGCTTTCCTTCGACGTAGTCGCTTATATACACCCCATTAGACCCATGACTTGGCATGAGGCAGTGCGACGGTGTTTTTACAACGTTCAACCTTTTCCGGATCTATGGTAAGGAAGGTTCTATTAACTTGTTGAGATTGAGATTAACCTGTAATTATTTTCAATTTGCTGACTCTTTATTATTTACATCTTAGAGGAACAGCAATGGGCACCACCGTGGTGCCAACGTAACGCCAATTTTTTTATGGCATGGCTAGATGAGGATTTCCATGTATGTGTCTCCCCACTTCGACAAAGTAATTGAGGTGGTGGAGATACATAGATAATGTCTTTCATATTTGGACAGGGAGTTCTCTTAGTTGTTGGAATTTCAAGTTTTTTGAATAATGATATGACAGTAATATCCATTTACTTTGGTTGTACGCGTCGCTGAGGAATGTATATCATTTTTAGATACCCAAGTATATATTAGTGAATAAGAAACTCCGGACAGAAACCACATGCAGTTTAAAAACTAGATTAAATAATTTCATAGACTTTCTATTCGTAAAAAACAGATTAGATCTGCCTGTTTCAAAACATTTTTGTGATGCTTGGTCATGGTTGGAAATGAGGATCTACGATGTATGGAGCGGGTAGATAAGTACCCATACCGAAGCGTGGAGGGGATAGACATGTCCTTCCTTAAAAAATTTGGAGCGTTAAAAGTGATTTTATGATACAAAGGCTTTAAAACCTCAGGGGTTAATGTTTGAATTTTAAGAGTGTCCTCGAGTATGTTCGTGATAAGTTTCTCCTTTGAAGCTATCTAGAAACTTTTCACCTCATTATTTTGGAAGCATGATACTTATTTTTATTTTTATTTTTCAGATTATAACATCTTTTTTGGGATTTTGAGAACGCGTGAATCCTCTTTCGCCCACCAACAGTATCCCACTCTTTTACTCTGCATATGAGTATTTTATTATTATTTATTTTAGATTTTGTGTTTTTTGTAACAGAATATGTGAAATGTTTTTCAAATAAATAAGGATCCTTAATCCCTGGTTTATCTATTTTTATACAATTTTACACTTTATATTTTAATATTGGCTCGTTGGCCATTGTACAATGCTTCCCTCTTACTTCACTCATTGCTTTCTTGCACTTTTGGGTTTTTATACACATTTTAATCGTATGTTACACTGTAAATTATATAAGATATTGTTAATTATCTAAATTGAGATACACTAATTGTTGTATCTATATATACTCTGTTTAAATGCAACTGTTTTTACTTGAAAATGGCTCTGGAGAGAGCCGAAACGTCGGTCACTAAACATGTGGGAATAAAAACCACTTTTCTATTTTTGAAATTTGGATACCTGGAGTGCTGCATATTTTTTCAACTGTCCTAAGTGATTGAGGACTCCTCGCACGGGAGCCTCCATTTTGCTGCACCCCGCAACAAGAAGTTGGTAGGAAGTGCTGTGATTATCCTTTTGTGAGTGTATATATGTATATGTATAAGTATACTGTATATGTATACTATGATATATATCATATATATATATAAATATATATATAATATATATACTAGTCCATCTAAAAAAATTTGAATATTATTGAAAATTAAAAGGGGTTTCTCCAGACGTATATAATTTTTAATTTGCAAGGCTCACAAATGTTACATATTAAACCTTGTATTTCATACAGTAATGAGTCTATACAATAAACTGTTCAATGGTTCACTGTATTTCAGTACTTTTTGCACAACTGCTGATCACTATCAAAGAGCTTAATGGCAAAATTCACAACAGGTGTTTGATCCCTAAATCACTCAATAAATGCAAAGGGATCAATTTGAAATAAGGAGTTTAAACAGTCCTCCCCTCATCAACCCTGCTTCACATTGTGAGGATCCAAGCAGGATGCTTCAGTAGAAGTGGGGCCCACGGAAGTTAGTGTCACATAATGTCTTCAGCAGGTTTGTAGCAGAATACAGAGTGACTGTAAGAGTCACAAAAACAGGCAAAGATGGACGTTCTTTGGATACATCACATACACTGAAACTGCTTCCAATGTACACAATACCTGTGAAACCGGATGATGAATGCCAGATAACACAAAGCTGTTTAAGAGATTGAGATGTCTGACCATGTCATCATTGGTCCCTGCGTGCTAAATGAACAGCAAGGGTACCTGATCAATATCTGACCTGGCAGATGCACAGAGCTATCCTAGATTTCTCCAGGATCGCTGGCAGCATTTATTTCATTCAGATAAATCGACATTCATCACTGAACAGGACTGAGAACCACTGAGAGCCCTCATCCAGCTTAGATGCTCCCAGGCACATCAAGACAATGATGCTGGTGGTTGTCTGTACCCTTGCACCGTCGGAAACTCCTATGCTGCAACCTCTAGAAGACCCTACGAAGAGTGCAGCATCACAAAGAAGCACTTCTCTGGTGTATTTTATTATAATAGAGGGGGGGGGGGGGTGAAGTTGTTTGGTTTTTTCTTTTGTTTTTGGAAGAAATCATGTGACATCTGACAATAAGTGCACTACGCAAAATAAGGACTATCATACCAAATCTTTGCAGGAGATTTCCATCACGTATTTGGTCAATAAGTTTTGATTTAGTACTTTTCTATTACAAAGAAATAATACACAAATTGAAAATTATTAAGCACAAATTTCAGGTAAGTAAAATTATATGTAACATATTAATGTGCATATGATAGCATAAAACATTATACACATGTGTCCTCTAATTTTTTTTATACAATTTAAACTACACATTAATTTCTTCATAGGCCATTTTTATTTTCAACTGTAAATATTGGGAATTTTGCACTCTGTATAATAATTACGGAGGCAGACACTGTGCCTGAGTTGCTTTAACAATAATAGATGCTTTGCATCAGATTTTTAGACTATATATATGTAATTGGTGAATTATACTGACAAGCAAAGGGTAAACAATGTTTATGGAACGTTTGACTTACAGGCTCCATATCTCACCATCCACAATAGAATTGAACCACCATTTTATAGATGATCACTGGCTATCTCATACATAAATTTGAGACCGTTGCACCTATTTAGCATATGCTAGTTATGCAGATTCTTGTCATGTAAATGCATTACTACTGTTTGTTTATCTGGAGTGAAACAATCTTTACTTCTTGTATATTAAAAATTTGGCAACCCTTTTCTCACATATCCTGAAAGCTCAGGTGTTTCTAGTTTGATTCCCAAGAAAGAGAAAGAGCATCATCCAGCTCATCGTAGCAGTCTCTCAACCAAAAAAATTGCCAAAAATTTAACAATCATGTGAGGCCATGATGTGAATGTGAACACCCAGTGCAATATTTTGTATATCAACAAGTTGGCCTCATCCACAAAATCTATCATTTCTGGCACAGCAAAACAAGGCAGTGTATGGGTGGTGCATGTATGCTTCATAATAGCGAGATCACAGATGTCCATGCAAGCATTGTGCAACGCGCATTACCAAATCTAGAATGCTTGCCTGAAAATAAATGAAAACCCCAATAAATATTTCATGGAATTTTGGGCTGAGTTTACAAAAAAGTACAAAAAAGTGGAAGTAGGAGATTGGAAATGGGTGATGTGGAGCGATGACAAAAAAGTCAATAGACTTGGGGCTCTGATGGATGAAAAATGGTTCTAGAAAAATCAAGAAAAAGGGGGCTTATGGATCAAAAAATTTAAAGAACTGTAATTTAGTGGGGGAAAACCCTGATGAAAGGGGTTTGTTTCCGCTAAAGGGCATTGGATACTTGACCAGGATCTATGGTGGTGTAAATGCTGTCTACAGTAGTATCCTAAAGATAAGTTATTTCATAATCAAGTATTTGGGGATATCAAAAGGACAACATAGTGTTCCAGCAGGACAATGACCCAAACATTTGAAAAGGGTTGGGGTGAAAAAATGGTTCATTGAAAATAAAGTAGAGTTGCTGTATTGGGCCTCCACAGCCCCCAAAACATCAACTCAATCGAACACTTGGGGGTAGAGTTAAATTTAAAAAGCTGTATTCATACCCAAGTGAGTCAAGAGCATCCCAGAAGGATTCAGGCAGTGTTGAAAGGTGAATTTACAATATATTAACAAAATAATAAAAATTTTAGATTTTTAGGAGCAAAACAGTAATAATGCAGTTACCTGACAAGAATCTTCATAACTAAGCATATGCTAAATGGTTGCAAGTCATATTTATGTATGAAATAGCCGGGGTAATTGTCTACAAAATAATGGTAGTCTCACGTTGGTTAGATAGGAGCTTGAAGTCAAATTTTAAAAAGTATTGTTACCTTTTGCTTGTCAGTGTTAAAATAACAGCCAACAATTCTTTAAAAATGTTAAACAACAGGTCATTTTCTAACTACACAAATCCTTTTGAAGAAAATTTATTTTAGCAATTAAGCATTCAAAATAATTGAAAAAACTAAATTTTTACGAAAACACCAGGAACATGTATGAAAACTGTCTATGTCTAAACTTCTTTTTTCCCAATAGCAACCAATCAGAGCTCCCATTTCATTTTTTCAGAGCACTATATGAAACCCAGACAGTTTTATATATGAGGCCCTATTATGTGAAAAAAACTGTAAAAAATCCGGGACTTTTCTGATGCTTACCCAGAAGTTAAATAAGCAATTAAATTATCCATTTTGATAAAATTAATAAAAAAAAAAATAGTTTATATATTTTTATTAAAGATTTATGGAAGAAATTTCTTGAACAAATATGTATTTGACCCACAGATTTACAGACCTATGTAATGTGAAACAATAACATTTGAAAATGTTGGCATTACTGTACATTATTTTCCTGCTTTATTTTCAAAATATTTATTGCTTAGTCAAATTACATAATGACTCCCAGACCAGCCAAGTAGAAATATGTACAAATATGTGAATGGACGGTACAGAGATCTATTGGGTAATCTCTTTATAACTAGAACCTGTAACTATGAAATGGGAACATCCTCTATGTCTAGAGGAAAGAGGGTTTCACCAGCATTACAGATGAGGATTCTGCAATAATGGGGATACTATGGAATTCACTGAAATATGAGGTTGTGATGGTGGATTCATTAAACAAATTCAAGAGGGGGTTAGATGCCTTTCTTGAACAATATATAATATTTCAGGTTACGCCTGGGTAGATTCTGGAGATAAGACATTGATCCTAGATGTATTCTGATTTCAAAATTTGGACAGGAGGGAATTTGTTTTTCAGTATAAGCCATTTGGCATCCAATTTATAGGTGTTTTTTGCCTCCGTCTGAATCAACACAGTAAGGGTTTTAGGTTTAACTGATTGGACTTGGGTCTATGTTAATATGTTATATAAGCAAAGTTCATGAAGCTAAGCTAATGGTACCCAAAAAAAGAATATTTTAGCTAGATATTTGTCCAAAACTAAGTGCAAAACATAATTTTGTGTAAAGCATTGTAATCCTTGCCATTAAATGAATCACGTCCATACACTTTTTTTAATAACTTGCTATAGAATGTTATATATTTGACTGGGATTCCTCCATCTTAGCAGTGCAGCAGTCTACTATATGATCTACAGTATATCACTAAATTTATAAAATTCACTAAGGACAATGGCCATCATTTACTACTATGGTTGCTCCAGAAAGGTGCCACTTTTTTTGGGGCATTGTAAGATACAAATTTTTTGGGACACATGTCCCAGATTCATTTGTTATGGGCTTAACATACTTTCTTCACACTGCTCAACAGAGGGTGAGGCTTATCAAAAAGTGAGTGTGGCCACAACACGAGAAGCTGTGCCAAAATCTGTGTCTAAAATGTGCCAAAGTTTTGGTGTAGAAAGTAAGCAAAAAAAAAACAAAAAAAACTGGACTTAAAGTTAGACTAGTCTAACGGGTCCACCCACCGGTTACATTAGGTGTTCATCTGTGCTTTAAAGGGGATGTCTCACCATGAAATTTCACAGAGCCACAGCCAATTTCAGACTCACAATTCCTGGTTAGGTTGTGGGTTGTTCTACAACACTGATTGACATATTAGCTCTGCTATTCCTAGCTGAGCCTGATAGAGTGACATGACTGCAGGAGTTTTTCAAATTGTAGTGCACATAGACTACATAGTTCTAAAGGGTTAAACCTTCTAAGTAAGTTATGTAAGCACATTACTTAGTGAGAAGATAAATGACAGATAAGTGAGTGAGTCATCATCCCGACCACTGCACCAGCCTGAAAGAAGAGAGAGATAGCCAGTGACTAGAGAAACATGTCTGCAAAAAAAGGAGAGGAGATGAGATCTACTCCTAACTCTGAAGGTAGCAAATCAGAACAGCTGGGTATTTTATATAGGGGGCCCCTATCTACCTACCTAAATACTGGGACCCCTTGTACCTATGTACTTACTGGTGGGACCTATATATCTACCTACCTTCTGAGGGGGCCTATATACCTACCTACTGGGAATCCCCTATATTACCACCTACATACTCGGGGCTCCTATATATCTACTGGAGATCCCTATATCTATCTAGGGGGTACTCTATATTACTACCTATTAGAGGGGACCATAAATACCTACATACCTTCTGGGGGCCCTGTATAACTACCTACTTGCTGGGGGGGGGACGGGGACCCAGGGGGTAATAATTACAATTTGGAGCACTATCGAAGTAACTGCACTGTGTGTAGTTATGTGTATGTGTAGAGTGTCTGTCTACACTGGTATTTACCATTATATGGTCACTGTATGGTGGTAATATTGGTCATGGTATAATGATTTATATTCAGTAACAGTATGATGTTAATATTCTGTCACTTTGTGGTGGAGATATGTGGTGATGATGTTGTAGTATTACTTGGTCTTTGTATATTGTTGTTATTGGCAATAATGGTCTTGATATACTGGTTTGGTCAGTAACATTATGGTGGCATTAGTTGCTAGTATTGAGTGATTTAATTGAGAAAAGATGAAATTGAGTAAATTTTACGTGTTTTTTCAATCTTGATCCTATCCGATTTTTTCCTCAAAATCGGGTAAAAAAATTGCGAACGAGACTTAAGATCGCACCATTTTCGCTGCTTCCTGTACTTTTGGTGGCCAGAACAGTCAAGAACGTCACCATGAGGGTGGTAGGGATCTCATTAGCTGCTAAAATCACATGAACCTGTTTTATGTATGTCACTGTATTTCCTGGTGAATGCCATTTGAATTACAGTATGTGAACTGATACACACTGCTCTCCTGCTGTGCTTGTTTCAAAGCAGGCAGACACACATAAGCCAGCCATTTTCAAAAGGAAAAGCTGTTAGATAGATGAGCTAGGGTTGGGGTACAGCAAGATTAGGCAATCCTAGACAGTAGTAGTTAGGGATTTTGATAGTGCTGCTGACTAAATCTTACCATATTCATTTGATTCCCCAAAACTTTATTGATCCAGTTTAGGGGGGGAGAGCCAGTGTACAAGACACTGTTCTTCATAAGACCACATTTCATAGATATTCATAGAAAATTCTATTTTTAGTCCTAGTTGTTGTTGCAAAGTATACAAAACGTAATTAGGCTGTGCACATCTAAAAATATACTTTGAAAACGTAAGCATAGGTGCACACTGAAAAAGGCAATAGCATATATCTAATACAAAATACAGTGGCACACTAAAGACTAAGTAAAACCTCAGGTATATAGAAATATTGGAAATGCATTACTGCTAAGGAAAATATGAAAACACTGGGACTCTAAGTTTACAGTTTTTGATCAAGATTGTATTAAGCTCACCTCCCAAAACGTCAAGGGGTTCCCAGAGCTAGGTGAGTCCCTACACTAAAACATGTTACCTTGCTAGGAGTCCATTCAGACTGCCACTTCCCCAGGAGTGATAGGAACCTGCTATTGAATTATCCTGCACAGGTTTAAAAGAGGCGGCTGAGTGCAGCAAGCCAATGAGATTGCCATTTCTCAAATAGACTACAAAACGAATTAGGCTGTGCACATCTAAAAATTACTTTGAACGTAAGCATAGGTGCACACTGAAAAGGCAATAGCATATATCTAATACAAAATATCAGTGGCACACTAAAGACTAAGTAAAACCTCAAGGTATATGGAATATTGGAAATGCATTACTGCTAAGGAAAATATGAAAACCCGGGGACTCTTAGTTTACAGTTTTTGATCAAAGATTGTATTAAGCTCACCTCCCAAAACGTCAAGGGGTTCCCAGAGCAGGTGAGTCTCTACACTAAAACATTTTTACCTTGCTAGGAGTCCATTCAGACTGGCACTTCCCCAGGAGTGATAGGAACCTGCTATTGAATTATCCTGCACAGGTTTAAAAGAGGCGGCTGAGTGCAGCAAGCCAATGAGATTGCCATTTCTCAAATAGACTACAAAACGTAATTAGGCTGTGCACATCTAAAATATACTTTGCAAAGTATAAGCATTCAAGAACACTGTTGATTTGGTGTCAGGGTTCTTCCATAAGACCACATTTCATAGATATTCCGTAGAAAAAAATATATTTCTAATCCTACTTGGTTGTTGCAAAGTATAAGCATTCAAAAACACTGTTCATTTGGTGTCAGGGTTCTTCCATAAGACCACACTTCATAGATATTCTGGTGAAAATGTTTCTATTCCTACTTGGTTGTTGTAAAGTATAAGCATTCAAAAACACTGTTTATTTGGTGTCAGGGTTCTTCCATAAGACCACATTTCATAGATATTCAGTAGAAAAAAATTCTGTTTCTAATCCTAATTGCCATTTTGAAATTATATGGATTTAAGAACAATTGTGATTTGATGTCTTTGTAGCACAGTTCTTCAATAAGAGACTGTGAACAAATCTGGTTAACACAACCTGCATTGAGCGGTTTTACCTCCTCGTCCTCTCAGTCAAAGGTACAAATGGCGTCGTAATCATCATCAGTCCAACCTGAAGCAAACACAGCCCACATGTCAATCAATATACAGACTGATCCATATAATCCATATTTTGAAGAGCTCTTTGATGACAGAAAGCGGTTGGATGCAGAAGCCATTTCAAAAGGTCAAGAGGCCAAAGAGGATGATTTTGTCTGCTCTGACACTCAATCGCTGATGCCCTTAGAGGAGGAGAAGGAAGCTGGTCAGTTGGCAGAAATCCCGAGCGGTCAGCAATGCCTCGCAGTGCCTGTGGCTTCTAGCCCTCAGCTCGAGGATGTAGACTGTCAGGATGAGGAAGTCACCTGTGATGATTATGTTGATGATGACATTGCGGATGCAACATGGTCTTTTCATCTGCAGTTGCTTGCGAGCGCCTCATCAGTGGAGGAGGAGGAGGTGATGGGGAAGTGTCAGTGCCGGTCCGTCCTTAGAAAGGGAGAAGGCAGTCGCACAAGTCCGCTGACATAAATCTACCTGCCATGGTCAGTGGTGGCAGTGGGAACACCGCTACTAGGTTTTCACCATCGAAGAGGTCCAGGACCTGTGAAGCCTGGGTCTTTATTGATAAAGCCTCAGATTCCCCTACTGACGTTATATTCCGGATTTGCCGTCAACGCGTCAGTAGAGGAAAGAATCTAAAGAGTTTAACCACCATGAACATGAACAGGCACATGCATCTAAAGCATGAATTGATGTGGAGGAGTCACTTGGAGAAAAAAGGCCACACAGGTCCTGGGCTTCCAACCACTGTGACATCCTCTGTCTCCTCCTCCTCCGCCACTTCCAAGACCAAGCAGTCCTCTGCTGCAGATGTGCCAGAGCAGCATGAGCAAGCACCATCCCCAGTCCCAGACACTGTTTGTCGATTCCCACCGCTACCACCAGAGACAAAGCCTACCCATTCCCCTTCGGCCAGTTTGACCTGCATGCCGTACAGCAGCCAGTCTGGCAGCCAGTCTTCTGTGTACCAGGTGTGGGAGCAGAAGAAATGCTTTCCCCCCAAACATCCCATAGCCAAAAGCCTGAATATCGCCATTTCCAAGCTTTTGGCCTTGGAAATGTTGCCTTTCCGCCTGGTGGACACAGATGGGTTCCAACATGTCATGGCCCTGACATGCCCCCAATATCAGATGCCGAGCAGGCATTTCTTTGCCAGAAAAGCAATCCCTACCCTGGCCAGCCAAGTTGCAGAAAAGATCTCCAGTGCGTTGGCTGCATCTGTGTCCACCAAAGTCCATCTCACTACAGACACATGGACTAGTAAACACGGTCAAGGGCGTTACATTTCACTGACTGCTCACTGGGGGAGTTGGGTGGGTGACAGTGTCTCTTGTGATGATGGTGGGTCTCGGCCTGGCGGACACTCTTCCATACTACTGGGATGGTGCAGGTTTCAGATCCCCAACCTCCACGAGTAGCATCACATGCTAAGAGAAACCAGGCCGTTCTAAAATTAATGTTTCTTGGAGACCATTAACACACAGGTCAAGAGCTGTAGACGGCTCTGCGCACTGAAAACGACCAGTGGCTGGGTGCTAAGAACCTGGCGCTAGGCAAGGTGGTGTGCGGCAACGGGAAAAATCTCCTTGCTGCCCTTAAGGTCGGTAGACTTACGCACATCCCTTGCCTGGCACACAGCATGAACCTGGTTGTGCAGAAATTTCTCAAGTGCTACCTGGGTCTTGACTGTCTGCTGAGGAAGGCTCGAGGTCTTAGCTCATTCTTCTGGCATTCGCACCATGCTTTGGCCTGACTGTCAGCGTTGCAGCGTCATCTGGGCCTCCACATCAACTGTCTTCATTTCTTCGTGCAAATTTTATTGTGAGTGTCCAAAAGGTCATTTCTGCTGGTTTTTGGGTTAGGCTACTGTAATAGGGGTGCCAGGGTTGCCAATAGGGCAGTACTCCTGTCAGGGGCCATAATCAAAAAAGGGCCCAGTGATATGTTAAAAAGTAGGAACTAGTAATGAATGGGGGGCCCCATTTGGTTTAGCTGCATAGGGCCCTGAAACGGTTTATAGATGACTGACGGCAGTCCTGGCTACCACTGCACCCCATATAACTACGGCCCTGCCAGCTCTTCCTCTCAGTCACAGCCACAAATATCGTCATCATCATCATCAGTCCAAACTGAAGCAAAGAGGGTCCAAATGTCACCCAATAAACAGACCGCACTAGATAATCCATATTCTGAAGAGCTCTTTGATGACACAATGCAGTTGGGGTCAGAAGGCATTTCAAAAGATCAAGAGGCCCAAGAGGATGATTTTGTCTGTTCGGACGCTCAATCGCTGATGCCCTTAGAGGAGGAGAAGGAAGCTGGTCAGTTGGCAGAAATCCCGAGCGGTCAGCAATGCCTCGCAGTGCCTGTGGTTTCAAGCCCGCAGCTTAAGGATGTAGACTGTCAGGATGAGGAAGTCACCTGTGATGATGATGTTGATGATGACATTGCGGATCGAACATGGTTGTAACGGTCTGGAGGTGGATCCTCTGGACCACCGCAGGCGATGGCGTAAGCCCACACCAGGGAGTGGAATCTAAGTGGGTCCCGGTATTCACCAGAGCCCGCCGCAAAGCGGGATGGACTTGCTGCGGCGGGAGTCCACCAGGTCACTACCACTGGCGGGGCTTGCCTGCGGTGGCGGCCAAGGGTAGGCGAGGTACAGAATCGGCAGTCAGGCTCGTAGTCGGGGACAGGCAAGAAGGTCAGGGCAGGCGGCTGAGGTTCGTGAACGTAGACAGGCAGAAGGTCAGGGCAGGCGGCAAGGATCGTGGTCGGTAAACGTAAGCAAAAGGGTTCGGTACACGGTAGGCGAGACAAGGCTTTCTGGAACGCTTTCCCAATAGGCATGTGCACTAAAGATCCGGCAAAGGCCACTGGGAAGAGGCTGG
Organism: Phyllomedusa bahiana; assembly: GCA_025379985.1. Lineage (NCBI taxonomy): Eukaryota > Metazoa > Chordata > Amphibia > Anura > Hylidae > Phyllomedusa > Phyllomedusa bahiana. The sequence goes on from JAODAL010055519.1 coordinate 16,443, forward strand.
GCTAAAATAGGAGCAGTGCCCGGCAATGGCCAATTACCGGCGCACTGTCCCTTTAAATCTCAGACTGCCGGCGCGCACGCCGAGAGACCGAGACGGACGGGGCAGGAGCGAGGCCGGGTAAGTCACTGGGGACCCGGGCAGCGGGATGAGCGGACCCAGGACCCGTGGTGTGGGAGGGGGCGCCGCCCAGGGTCGGGGCACGGACGCCCCCGCCACCCGGGACGAGGGTCGCCCGGGCCTCCCTGACAGTACCCCCCCCCCCTTGGGTCCCCCCTTCTTTTTAGAGTGGAGAAATTTCTGAATAATGCTGCGGTCCAGGATGTTCTCCTCCGGCTCCCACGATCTTTCCTCGGGCCCGAACCCCTTCCAGTCGACTAGAAAATATCGTTTCCCTCTAGTCCTCCTCATACCCAGGATTTCTTTAACCACAAAGACATTAGCTGCATCAGCCACAGACGGAGGATGGACTGCCTTCTGAGAGAAGTGATTAAGGACCAGGGGTTTTAGTAGCGAGACATGGAAGGAGTTCGGGATACGCATGGTAGGAGGGAGCCGGAGTTTATAGGCCACCGGGTTTATGCGCTTAAGGACCTCGAAGGGTCCTACAAAGCGGGGTCCCAGTTTGTAGGAGGGGATTTTGAGGCGGACATATCGGGCTGACAGCCACACCTTATCACCCGGGGAGAAGACAGGAGGAGGGCTTCTTCTTTTATCTGCCTGCGCCTTCATGCGGTCAGACGCACGGAGCAGGGATTGGCGGGTCAGGGACCAAATGGTCCCTATGTCCTGGACCAGAGTGTCAGCAGCTGGGACCTCGGATGAGGATGCTAGCGGGAGAGGTGGGCGGGGATGTAAGCCGTACACAACGTAGAAGGGAGAGGCACCCGCGGACTCTGACTCTAGGGAATTATACGAAAATTCCGCCCAAGGAAGTAAGTTGGCCCAGTCATTTTGCCGTGCAGACACGAAATGGCGCAGGTAACATCCCAGAACTTGATTCACTCTCTCCACCTGGCCATTCGTCTGAGGGTGGTAAGCCGAGGAGAAGTCAAGCTTCACCTGGAGTTTAGCGCAAAGGGCCCGCCAGAATTTAGAAACAAACTGCACCCCCCGATCAGAGATGATTTGGAGAGGGAGACCGTGCAGACGAAAAATGTGGAGAAAAAATAGCTCGGCCAGGCGCGGGGCCGAAGGCAGACCTGGCAAGGGGACAAAATGTGCCATTTTAGAAAACCGGTCTACCACCACCCACACAACGGTATTACCGGACGACGGGGGTAGGTCGGTTATGAAGTCCATCGCTACGTGAGACCATGGTTGCGTAGGGATGGGCAGTGGGTGCAAGAGACCTGCCGGCTTGTGGCGAGGAGCCTTGTTGCGAGCACAGGAGGTACACGCCTGGACGAACTCTTTAACGTCCTTAGCGAGGTCCTGCCACCAATAGTACCGGGAAATCAGGAGAAACGTCTTGTGGGCACCGGAATGCCCGGCCACCAGTGAGCAGTGACCCCACTTCAGGATACGCCTACGGAGCGCAGGGTGGACGTATGTGTTCCCGGTGGGACGTTCTGGAGGACGACAGGGGCTGCGGAGATAAGGCGTTCCGGAGGAATTATGTGCTCTGGGATCGCTTCTTCACCCACCACGTCGGAGGCACGGGAGAGGGCATCAGCCTTCACGTTTTTCTCGGCAGGGCGGAAATGAATCTGAAAATTAAAGCGGGAGAAGAAAAGCGACCACCTAGCCTGGCGTGGATTAAGTCGCTGGGCAGTCTGGAGGTACTGGAGGTTTTTATGATCCGAGTAGATACAAATGGGATGCCGGGCCCCTTCCAGCAAATATCGCCATTCTTCCAGGGCCAGTTTTATGGCTAATAATTCCTGATCTCCAATGGTGTAATTCCTCTCCGCCTGTGAAAAGGTTTTAGAAAAGAAGCCACAAGTGACTGTTTTGCCTGTGGGCCCTTTTTGCGTGAGGACTGCTCCAGCGCCTACCGATGAGGCGTCTACTTCAAGCGAGAAGGGTTTCGCTGGGTCTGGCCGCGACAGGATGGACGCAGAGGCAAAGGCCGTTTTTAGCTTGGAGAACGCTTCCTCGGCCTCGGAAGGCCAGCTCCGTGGATTGGCGTTCTTCCTCGTAAGGGCCACAATGGGAGCCACCAGCGTGGAGAAGTGCGGAATAAACTGCCGGTAAAAGTTGCAGAAGCCCAGGAACCGTTGTATGGCCCGCAGGCCCACTGGGCGTGGCCATTGCAATACGGCTGACAACTTGGCTGGGTCCATCCGTAGCCCTTGGTCCGAGATAATATAACCCAGGAACGGAAGGCTGACTTGATGGAAGAGGCACTTCCCTAATTTTGCATACAAGTGATTAGCTCGTACGCGCTGTAGCACTTGGCGGACGTGAAGACAGTGAGTCTCAAGATCAGGAGAGTATATCAGGATGTCGTCCAGGTAGACCACGACACAGGATAGAGAAGATCCCTGAAGACATCATTAACGAACTCCTGGAAGACGGCAGGCGCATTACAGAGTCCGAAAGGCATCACCAGGTACTCGAAGTGGCCGTCTCTGGTGTTGAAGGCCGTCTTCCACTCATCGCCCTTGCGGATCCGGACCAAATTGTAGGCCCCTCTCAGATCCAGCTTGGAAAAGACCCTTGCGCCCTGTAGACGGTCGAATAGTTCCGTGATCAACGGTAGAGGGTACCGGTTCTTTACCGTGATCTTGTTCAGACCCCGGTAGTCGATGCAGGGTCGTAGGGAGCCGTCCTTCTTTTCCACGAAGAAGAATCCTGCTCCCGCGGGAGAAGAGGACTTTCGAATAAATCCTTTCTGTAGATTTTCCCGGATGTACTCAGACATGGCTTGAGTCTCAGGAACGGATAAGGGGTAGACTCTGCCCCGAGGAGGGCTGGTACCGGGCAGAAGATCAATCGGGCAATCATATGGACGATGTGGCGGCAAGGTCTCTGCTTGCTTCTCGGAAAAGACATCAGAAAACTCACGATATGACGCGGGGAGACCCGCTAGAGCTTTAGACGGTACCGGAGAAGCGGTAAGCACCGGGCGAGGCGCCACCAAACAGCGAGACCGACACTCTGGGCCCCATCGCAAAACTTCGCCCGTCTGCCAGTCAAGCACCGGGGCATGTTGCTGCAGCCACGGAAGACCCAATAGGATGGGCGAGGAAGACCGGGGTAACACATAGAACGACAGTCTCTCTTTATGCAGTGCTCCAATTTGAAGGAACAGTGGCTCCGTACGGTAACGGACTAGATCGCTGAGGATCTCCCCACTGACGGAGGAGATGGATAGGGGTTTCTCCAGGAGAACCACGGGAAGATGGTGTTGAGACACCACGGCAGCGTCCAAGAAGTTCCCAGCCGAACCGGAGTCCAGGAAGGCTGAAGCTTGAAAGTGGGTCCCGGCTTCCGTGCTGACCAGGACGGGTATGTTCAGACGAGGAGAGAGACTGCACACCCCTAGGGACGCCTCTCCCACGTAGCCTAGGTGTGCTCATCTCCCCGGCCGCCGCGGACGGAGCATGCAACCCCTGAGGAGATGTTCAGGGCTGCCACAGTAGAGACATAGGTTTTCCTTACGCCGTTGGTCAAGTTCCTGCGGAGTCAGGTGGGCTCTATCCACTGGCATGGCCTCTTCCACGGCTGGCTGGGAAGGAGGCTGTGGAGGCCGTAGAAACACCGGAGCAGGACGGGACAGGCGGCGTGGTAGGACTGGTTCTTGCTCTTGGCAGAGCTCCTCACATCTCTCTGCGAAGCGGATATCAATCCGGTTAGCCAAATGGATGAGCTCGCTTAAAGAAGACGTAGAGTCCCGGGCGGCGAGGGCATCCTTAATCTGGCTGGAGAGGCCCTTCTTGAACGTGGCGCACAACGCTGCATCGTTCCAAGCCAGCTCCGATGCAAGTGTGCGGAACTGCACGGCGTAGTCTCCCACGGAGGCGTTCCCTTGTTGCAGGTTCAACAGGGCGGTCTCAGCAGACGAAGCGCGGGCAGGCTCTTCGAAGACACTACGGAATTCCTGTAGAAATGTCACCAGGTCAGCGGTGACCGGATCGCCTCGGTCCCAGAGAGGAGTTGCCCAGGCCAGGGCTTTACCAGAGAGGAGACTGACCACGAAAGCCACCTTGGATCTTTCCGAAGGGAACTGACCAGCCATAAGTTCCACATGAAGGGAGCACTGGGTGATGAAGCCCCTGCAGGCCTTAGGGTCCCCGTCAAACTTTGTCGGCATGGACAAGCGGAGCTTAGGACCAACTGGAGCGACCGCCACGGGAGGAACCACTGCAGCCGACTGCTGCTGCTGAGTGGCGATGAGCTGCTGCATCATGGAGGAGAGCTGCTCGAGCTGCTGTGCTTGCTGCGCGATCTGTTTTGATTGCTTGACCACGACGGTGGTGATATTGGCGACGCTCGGCAAGGACGCCTTGGCGGGATCCATGGCCGGATCTTACTGTAACGGTCTGGAGGTGGATCCTCTGGACCACCGCAGGCGATGGCGTAAGCCCACACCAGGGAGTGGAATCTAAGTGGGTCCCGGTATTCGGCGGAAGTCCACCAGGTCACTACCACTGGTGGGGCTTGCCTGCGGTGGCAGCCAAGGGTAGGCGAGGTACAGAATCGGCAGTCAGGCTCGTAGTCGGGGACAGGCAAGAAGGTCAGGGCAGGCGGCTGAGGTTCGTGAACGTAGACAGGCAGAAGGTCAGGGCAGGCGGCAAGGATCGTGGTCGGTAAACGTAAGCAAAAGGGTTCGGTACACGGTAGGCGAGACAAGGCTTTCTGGAACGCTTTCCCAATAGGCATGTGCACTAAAGATCCGGCAAAGGCCACTGGGAAGAGGCTGGGCTAAAATAGGAGCAGTGCCCGGTAATGGCCAATTACGGCGCACTGTCCCTTTAAATCTCAGACTGCCGGCGCGCGCGCTCCCTAAGGGGCGGCGCCGCGTACGCCGAGAGACCGAGACGGACAGGGCAGGAGCGAGGCCGGGTAAGTCACTGGGGACCCGGGCAGCGGGATGAGCGACCCCGGACCCGAGGTGCGGGACGGGGCGCCGCTCAGAGTCGGGGCACGGATGCGCCTGCGACCCGGGACGAGGGTCGCAGGGGCATCCGTGACAATGGTCTTTTCATCTGCAGTTCCTTGCAACCCCCCCTTCGTGGAGAAGGAGGAGGGTGATGGGGAAGTGTCAGTGCGGGTCTGTCCTTAGAAGAGCTCTTTGATGACACAATGCGGTTGGGGTCAGAAGGCATTTCAAAAGATCAAGAGGCCCAAGAGAATGATTTTGTCTTTTCTGACGCCCAATCGCTTATTTCCTCAGAGGAGGCGAAGGAAGGTGGTCCCTCTTTTTCCGCTGGACTCGCCATCTTTAAGTTGCGAAAATGACGAACACAAGAGGCAAAAGGCGTGGCACCCGGTATATGTTCTCCAGACCCTTCCGTAAACATTGATTGTGCCTTTGTCAACTTACATGTGCATCTACAAGAAGGGCGACATTGTGTACATTAGGATATGAGCACCAAGCAAAAAGGCATGCCACATAAGTGCTATCATGGCAAGACTGGCCGGATCGACAATGTTAACAGCATGCTGTGGGTATCATTGTGAACAAACAGATCGAGGGTAAAATCCTTTCCAAAAAAATCAACGTCGATGTGGAGCACATTTGCCACTCCAAGAGCAGAGGTAGTTTCCTCCAGCGCGTCAAGGAGAACGAGAGGAAGAAAAAGGAAGCTAAGGATAAGGGCACCTAGGTGGAACTGAAGCATCAGCCAACGTTTCCAAGAGAAACTCACTTCGCCCGCACTCATGTAAAGGAACCTGATCTCCTTGAGCCCATACCTGACGAGTTTATGGCATAATGTGACAATATCCTTTGCAAAATATTCCATTGTTGCTTAAATATACGGATGTGATGGTGCTTCGTAAGGCTTTTTTGAATTTTATATGAATGGTCAAGCACTTTCCTATAGGCAGAACTTTCTCAAGCGCTACCCAGGTCTTGACTGTCTCTTGAGGAAGGCTGAAGGCCTTAGCTCACACTTCCAGTATTCGAACCCTGCTTCTGCCTGACTGACAGAGTTGCAGAATCATCTGGACCTCCCCGTTAACCATCTGCATTTCTTCATGCAAATTTTATTCTGAGTGTCCAAAAAGTCTTTTTTGCTGGTTTTGGGGTCAGGCCATTGTAAAAGACACCAATAGTAAAGGTCGAAATGAAAAAAAGCTTATTTCAAATACTCATTTCTTTTTGCTAATTTTATTCTGAGTGTCCAAAAAGTCATTTTTGCTGGTGTTGGGGTCAGGCCATTGTAAAAGACACCAATAGTAAAATTCCTATTGAAAAAATTCTTATTCCAGATATTCATTTCTTTGTGCAAACTTTATTCTGAGTGTCCATAAGGTCATTTTTGATGGTTTTGCGGTCAGGCTACAGTAAAAGGGGTGCCAGGGGTGCCTTTAGGGCAGTACTCCTGCCAGGAGCCCTAATTAAAAAGGGACCAAGTGATATGTTAAAAAATAGGAACTGTAAAATTTTTTCTGTGACTCTTAGAGACAAATTGTCTTAACTAAGTTGTACCACACATACAGTTTTCTGTTGTGGATGGTAATTCGAGCTTCTCCTCACCTGTTTCGGTATAAAAATTAACCTGGTCATCTTCCCCATTGACAATTAATGGGAATTGACAATCGATCGAGATCGAAAATCGACCCGATTTTCTTTAAAATTCAGAATCAACTCGATCACGATTTTTTTAGTGATCGTTCATCTCTATTAGTTACTACGTAGTGGTGACATACGTGGTTAACATGCAATGATATTTGTTGGCCCATGTATAAATACTGACCCGCAAAATATAGATAAACTGTACATTATGAAATCCAACAAGAACTAAACACAAAAACAATGATGTGTGTCATTACCGTGCCTGTTCAGGCTGCAGCATGGTCCTCGATCTGTAAGGTGCAGCAGAAGCTGTGCTTTTGGCCATGATTTGTGACTGTGCTGTGCATATTTCTTGCAGTGCCTGAACACGGACTGTTTAGGTTCTGTCTGTGTGTTAATTGAATTCTGCCACACCCGTCTGTTCTCTGCTGACTTTGTTCTGGGCAGCAGACAATTAAGCTAGTGTTGATGGACAGCTCCTTCAACCCCCTCATTCCTTCCTGTCTAGGCTGTGTTCTGTGTGGTCTGGATTGTAGAGTCCAGAGCCTGGACCAAGACTCTGGCATTCCATAAGAACATCATTTGCCCTCCAATCTGTGCTTGCTATAAGTTTTGGCTGTACTTAGCTGGTGTTTCACTATCTTGCATTTCTGATTTTCTGACCCCTGGCTTGCTTTTCTTACACTACGCTTTCCTTCGGATTCGGTACTGCATTTGCCCACTCAGTTATTAACGTTTTCTGGCAACCATTCTTTTGTGTTTTTTTGGCTTTTTT
>JAODAL010055520.1:0-23901 GCA_025379985.1 Phyllomedusa bahiana
ATTAAAGGGGTTGTTTCACTGTGCAATATGGCATATTGCTAAAAATCTGTCATCATTGTCTGATGGGGCCGGTCCTAACTCTTGACCCAACCTCTCTCCAAAACGGGGGCCAAAACTCTCCCCTGCTTTTATTGCGTTTCGAATCAAATCATCCTTATCATACTTATACACTCGCCCCCAGAAAGCAAAAATTAAAAATAGTGGGGTTAAATGTCAAATTTCATATTAGACCCAAATGCATATCTATCTATCTTCTATTATCTATCTATTACTTTTCACTATCATCCGTATCTATCTATCATTCATATCTACCCTATCTATCTATCACATCTCGTATTTTCTATCTATTATCTATCTAATCTATCTATCTATTATCTATCGTCTATTACTATCTATCTATTACTCCCAATATAATCTCCTGTATCTTCCCTAATCATATCTATCTATCTTCTATCTCATACTACAATCACAAACTATTATCAAATTTAAAATTATATAGAGAAAAAAATAGATAATATATTCTATTAAACAACAAAATAGAAAAAACATATTATAAAACAAACGAAAAGCCTACATTCCTAGAGAAAAATTCCTTAAATTGATACTTATTCTTGCTTTATTTTAAAGCTTTTTGGGCGCGGCACAAGAATGGGCAATTGATTCTAACGAAGTGGAATTCTTTTAAAATTTTGGGGGGAAAATTTTGTTTCGAACGAAGTCGAATTTTGGGGGTATTCGGGGAACAATGTGTTTTTGTTGATAAAAGGGCTGGGGCCCAATGGCGCTACATGGGGCAAAGCATTTGGGGAGGAAGAAGGGTACCGCAGGAAAGGCAAGATGAAGCCAATCAAGACCGGCGGGTTCTGTGACTCACCGCACTAAATAAGTGGGGGGCGCGACGCTGGGACTCAAACCGCTCTCACGTGCTGATCAGGAAAGTTGGGGCTGCCGCTGCGCCATGTGCCATACTAAAGAAAATTTTTTTATACGTGTTTTTGGGGGTGTCACAGCTTGTCTCATAGACGCTTCTCTTCCTTCTAATTTTTTATTTTGTGGGATATTGGAACTGAATCCAGTGTGCGTCCAACGCAGCTGCAATCATTTTAAAGCTATCTGGTCAGTTTTTGAGCACATTGAATCCAAGGGTGGGTCAAGCCTTTCCTGGTTTTTATTCATTTTTAAAGAAACAGCGTTTTAAATCCAAAACCCCTTAATTTTTGGGTTTTCTTTCTTTTGCGCAATTTACATCCAGGGGTTAATTAAACGTTGTTCTGCTGTTTGGGTCACTAAAAGAAAATTTTTTTTCACCTCCAAAGAAGAAAGTTTGCCCCACAAATTTATAAACCAAGGTTAATTACAATTTTTTCTGTTTTTCCTGTACCGTAAAAATTGCCATTTTTTAAAACCCCTGCAAAGCGGTAATGTTGGCAGCATATTTCTTTTTCGCAATTACATCCAGAGTTTTAAATTTAAACGTTGTTCTGCTTTTTTTGGGAACTTGAGAAACGTTTTTTTTCACCTCCCAAAGAAGAAAATTCTTAGCGTATTCATATCCAAAGGTTAATTAAGCCTGTTTGTCTTTTATATTCAGTAAAATAAACAGAGTTTTTAAACGGGAATACAAGTAAATTTTTTTCCTCCCCATTTGTGGACAAAATTTATATCCAAGGGTTCCCCAAGCTTGTTACGGGGTTCATTTTGAGTCAAATACGGGGTGTGTATTTTATCAATTACAGATATCTTCATCAAACATTTGTCTGTACATTTTAAAAACAAACAGAAAGCCCCGAGAGGTGTCAGGCTCTTCACCTGCGAGTGGCAGTGGCACAAACTTTCCCCAGGCTCGGGGCGCGCACAGCAAGGGGGACGCGCAGCAGGGTCATCGGTTTTGAGCCACAATCCCGCGTCATCTAGGGGCCGGGTGTTGTTTGCAAACCCAAGGGTTCTTGTTTGGGTTGCTAGGTCATCCACTTCCTCCCAGATGACATCTGAAAACCCCCCACCGGGGTCGTGGGAACGTCAGTCAAAACCCCTTTAGTTGGCATGGCCCGGGGGGGTGGTAAACGCCCCTCACTGCCCCTCAACCCCCTCTGTCCCACCCTTTCCCCTCACCAAAGATCTACTATGGGTCTGGGTCAGGGGGGGCCCTTTTGGGGAGGATAACAATTGAGGATGATCAGCGCACTTGCAGCAAAGAAATGGGGCCAATTCCCCTGCTTCTTGCAGTAGGGGGCAAAGTATAGATGTGGAGAGTGGCATGGGAGGTATGTTGTGGGGGGTCCCCTCTGATACCAAACGGATGGGGACAGCATGACGAGAAACACAAATATTAGATGTACCCGACCGCCTTTGGGACCCGGGGGGTGGGCAAGTCTTCATCATCGTCGGGAGAAGGGGGCGCAGTTGGTGTCACCGCGGCGCACAATTGGGTTGTGTGCCGTGGTCAGCAGGTGCGCATGTGGGTCGGGACCCGGGGCCACGGGGTTAAAAACCCCTTCCGGGTCCAAGAAAGAGCGGACAGGGCTCATCAAAGGCAGGGGCGGTTAGTCACTCAGTGCGAGCGTTGGGCGGTAAAATCGATACTCGGGGGTGGGGCAGTTTTTTGAAAAGGACCCCGGGAGGAGCCAATATGGGTATATGTAGAATCTGGGCAAAAGTGAAGCGGGGCCAGGAGCTAACTTTTGGCACCAGGGCCCCTACGTCAAACATGCGTTCACCACCCCGGTGGCCTGGGAGAAACGTGGCTCGAAAAGGGAGCTTTTTCCTTTCCCATCATCCCCGTCCAATGCTCCTGCCCCACGCTACTCAGGGCGCCACAGTCGTTCAGCGAGGCGATTGGAAAAGAGAAAACCCGTATGAGTCCAACCACCCAAAGGGTCAAAGTGACCGGCTCCTGCCAAATTTTTTGGGGTACTGCAATCCCTCCCTTTCCAAATGTGGACCTGCACCTTTTTCAAAACAAATGGTTTGTGAGCTAGAGGAAGTTAAAGCCATATTTTTTTCCAAAAAAGGCGTCCCACACCCCAAAATATGTAGAACGAAGGTGAGCCATCCTGACTTATGGGTTTTTTCCCAAGGTGCACGGCAGCGCGGACGTCGGAGCTGCACATGGGTAATGTGTTTCCGCCCGGGCACCCCAAAACAACTTGGACAGGAGACGCCGCTTTCCCCTCCACGTTGTAAAACTTGGCTCCTGTCCCAATGCCGCCCTCCACCACCCCCACCTCTCAGCCCCCACAAGATCTCCATCAACCCTGTGTAGGGCACGCAGTGTCACGCAGTTCTACACTGGTTGCCCCAGCGAAAAGAAGTCACACAGGGGAGGAACTGCTCCCCGGATTCAGCAAGAAATGATGGGGTGGCTTTCTCCCGCACCAACTGCAAATCGGAACCATGGGGGGACGGACAATGGGAAGGTAACATGGTGTCCGCGCTGCACCAAAGGGGGGATGGTCCATGCGCCCTGCATGGCGCACGTGTTCAATTTTGTTGTGAAAAGGTTCCTGAAGTCTTCCACCGATCTTCAGAACATTCTAAAAATGGCCAGGAAACTGTGCATGCACTTTATCCATTCGTACAAAAGCCAGGAACACCCCTCCTCGAGTTGCAGCGGCAAAACGGCCTCCCCCAACACACTCTGATATGTGATGTTTCCACCGTTGGAATTCAGCCTGCACATGTTGGTTTCCGAACTGTATGAACAGAGAAAGGCCATTAACGATTTTTTAATGATCCAGGCGGACAGGAGTACTCCCCTGTGTAACTTTGATGTCAGCCAGTGGCAGCTCATGAATATTCCAGTAACAGTGGCACACTATAAACTGAAGCACTATCAAAGGGGACATAGGAATTTTGAAAAAAGCATTTCTGCTATCTAGGATATATGAATTTTTTTTTTTTTAGATTCCTCAGTTCACACTTTGATCAAAACTGTTTAAGCCACCTCCGAACTTCAACGGGATCTCAAGGCAGGTGGTCCTACACTATTGATACCTCTCGTTTTTGTCCTATTCAGACCTCCATAATCAGGGAATGAAGGAACCAGTTTACAAGTTACACTGCACAGATGATGGAGGTCTGAATAGGACCAAAACGAGAGGTATCAATAGTGTAGGACCACCTGCCTTGAGATCCCGTTGAAGTTCGGAGGTGGCTTAAACAGTTTTGATCAAAAGTGTGAACTGAGAATCTCCCAAAAAAATTTCATATATCCTAGATAGCAGAAATGCTTTTTTCAAAATTCCTATGTCCCCTTTGATAGTGCTTCAGTTTATAGTGTGCCACTGTTATTGGAATATGTATGTATACTACAGCCGGACCAGTGTTGCACCTATGTTCATTTTTTCAAAATGTTTTTTTGGATGTGCTAACCATATATTGCATTGTTTTGGATTTGATGAGTGGCTTTCCTCCCTTTTGGTTTTTGCACTCCACCCACCTTGACATGGCTTTTTAATCATGCGTTTTAACTTGTAAGCTGTTCCTTCATTCCCTGGATTATGGAGGTCTGAATATGACCCAAACAGAGGTATCAATAGTGTAGGAATCAACAGTGTAATGTAGGACCACCTACCTTAGATCCCGTGAAGTTTGGGGGGGCTCACAATTTTTGATAAAAGTGTGAATGAGAATCTCAAAAAATGTTTCATATACCCAAGATAGCAAAATGCTTTTTTTTCAAAATTCCTATGCCCCCTTTGATATGCTTCATTTTTATAGGTCCCACTTTACTGGAAATACGTATTGTATACTACAGCCGCACCAGGTTGCATCTATGTTTATTTTTTTTCAAAAATGTTTTTTTGGTGTGCAAACCTATATGCTTTAGGGGCAGCTCATGCGGGGCACCTGCCATTTTTTTGAGGCCATTCGGGAGGCGACGTTATTTGTCTCGCCATCATTCCACTCATTATGTCTGGAACAGATGTGAAAACTCTGCTGGGGATTGGACGAGACGTGGCGATACATCTCGCGGCCACATGAGTCCGGTGGGGACGAAATGGAGGAGGGGACATTGGACAGAACATTGCGGGGGAAATGATGAATTTTCTACCCCCGTGACAAAGAGGAGGAGCAGGAGCAGTTGGAAGAGGTAATGGAGATGAGGGAAGACAGGAGATGACCCACAAACACCGTGGGAGTATACGTGGGGATGGAGGCAGGGGTCCCTGAAGTCATTGTGCGATGGCCCACACATGCTATTTCCCGGGTAGTGACAGCCAAAAATCACCATCGGGAGAGGGGTGATTCTGGCTCTCCACCTTTTTGGACCCCCGTATCGGTCCAAAATGGGGAGCCTTTTTTCCCAGCTTGGGGAAGGACAAACCAAAAACATAGGAAATCCCCAAGTCAGTTAGCCGTGCCCATGTGCGCATCGTCCCATCCTGTTTTTGCCATCCCGAATTTGTCATGTCTGACCTAAAGCGCTGCTGGGCTGGCCAACCTAAAACGGTCATTGGCCCCTCTGTGGCCTACTCCTATTTTTGCCACCTCCAGAATGTCATTTTGCCACTGTCTGATCTCATGCTGCTGCTGTGGCTGCTGCCGTAACCTACACACTGTGTCATTGTGCCACTCTGTGGCCTACTCCTTTTTTTGCTACCTCCAGAATGTCATTGTGCCACTGTCTGACCTCATGCTGCTGCTGTGGCTGCTGCCGTGACCTCCACACTGTGTCATTGTGCCACTCTGTGGCCTACTCCTGTTTTTGCCACCACCAGAATGTCGTTGTGCCACTGTTTGACCTCATGCTGCTGCTGCCATGACCTCCACACTCTGTCATTGTGCCACTGTCTGACCTCATGCTGCTGCTGTGGCTGCTGCCGTCACCTCCATACTGTGTCATTGTGTGAGGAAGGACAAACTCAAATACTATAGGGAAATCCTCCATAGTCAGTTGGCCGCTGCCTATGTGCGCACATCCCTACTCTGTTTGCATCTCCAAATGTTCACTGTCTGACCTCTGCTGTGCTTTGCTGCTGCGTAACCTACAACTGTGTCATGTGCACTCTGTGCTATCTGTTTTTGCCACCTCCGAATGTCATTGTGCCACTCTCTGACCTCATGCTGCTGTGGCTGCCGCCATCACCTCCACACTCTGTCACTAATGTTGCCACCTGAGCTCTCAGCTTGTTTTTTTCCAGCTGGCGCTGCAATGACTTTATCAGGCTACATTCCCCCTTCAGTTTTTTGGTCAGTTTTGCCCTCTTAAGTGCCCAGGGAATTTTATAGTGAAGCGATTCTAAGAGCGGCGGCAGTCATGTGGTGTCATACTAAAACACACATTTATGAGACCAAACCAAGCTCCCTCTGCATATTTAAGCATGGAACAATGTTCTACAGCACCCTGCAGGCTCTGTGCAGCCTGGAAATAGCTGCTTTTTAACGCGATTCATCCCGAAGTAATTCGGACCGAAACTAATTTTGTCGGAAAATTCGGCGAAGTCACCGAATCGAATTTTTGAGAAATTCGCCCATCTGTAGCGAGCACCTAGGTGGAAAATCCACCATGCCTCTCAAATTAAAAGTTATTTATGTAGCTTACCTCCCATTATTGGATGAAAAACTTTTTCAATTCCAATAAAAGAGAAAGAGAATACATTTCCTGATTGGACCTCAGCAAAATTCTTGGAATGAAATTTGTCTAATGGCATCGGATATATGTCTACATATGAAGATTTTAAGGGGCCCTGTTGTGCATCCAACATACTCTACGTTATAATCTTTACAGAAAATGAGATAGATAGTTTATTTTGTGTTTCAATTAATAATTGTGTTAATAAAACTGGCAAGACACTTGATGATAATCATATATTAGTGTCTGTTTTATTTTAACACATTTTAACATATTTAAAATACCATAAAAAAACTGAACTATACGTTTCACGAGTAATACATGAACCGCTTTCTTAAGTTCCGAACTTTAGAAAGCGGGTCATGCGTTACTCACGAGACGCGTAGTTCAGTTTTTTATGTTTTTTTATATATTTTAAATTGTGTTAAAATAAAACAGACACTAATATATGATTATCATCAAGTGTCTTGCCAGTTTTATTAACACATGACTTCTAAGTCTAGAGCGCCTGTTTGAAACTGTTTTCAATGTGGTTTTTCCACTATATTTAGTGGAACTTCATATATACTTTTCTATGTACAAGAATATAGCTACTATAATACTGCCCTGTATATACAAGAATATAACTACTATAAGACTGCCCCCTATGTACAAAAATAACATATAAAACTGCCCCTTTTTAACAAAAAAATTAACAGCTAAATACGCCCCTATGTAAAAGAATTTTATAACTACTATAAATACTGCTCCATGTACAAGAATAAACACTAAAATACTGCCCCTGTACAAGAATAAACTACTTAATATTCCCCCTTTGTAAAAGAAAAAACTATAAAATACTGCCTTTTAAGTACAAGAAAAAACTACTACAATACGCCTCCTATGTCAAGAATATAACTACTATAATCCTCCCCTCTAATGTAAAAAGAAATAACTACTATAATACTGCCCCCTATGTAAAAAATATAACTACTAAATTTTCCCCCCCTATATACGAATAAATTTTAATAAAAAACCTGGCCCCTAGACAAGAAAATTCTACATAATACGGGCTCCATTACAAGAATATAACTACTATAATACTGCCCTATGTGGAAAAATAAACTACTATAAAACGCCCCTATTACAAAATTAACTACATAAAACTGCCCTTATACAAGAAAAAACTTATAATACTGTCCCCTATGTACAAGAATATACAGTAGTTTAGTGTCTTGTAGGAAAACTGATATCTTTAGTAACTCATCCTTTTTCAAAGAGGATTTCAGAAAAGGAAATTTTTTGTCAGAAACCATTCCATAGCAATTTAGATAATTACACTTTTGGTTCCATTTCATGCATTTTATGCAGTTGTTTGTCTTCCACGATTTACATTTCAACATTGCAGATCTGAGTTTTTGAGACGTGTTGTGTTTTTTGTCCAAATGTTTCCTCATTACATTACTAAATTTTCAGTTTTTTTAGGCTGAGATGAATATGCCCCCCCACACAAAAAAGGGGGCACCTAATCATGGGTCTTTTTAGACACAAATTAACGAGCTGAAAATTCCGGGGGATCGTGCGCCCAACTTCCCGGAGAATTTGGAAACTTTTTTTTCATAGGGGTTTCTTCCAACACTTCAATAAATATTCAACAAGAACAAATTCAGTTAGTTTGTACTGAAATGTGAGAGCAGTTACCTGAAATTTGGTTTCCTTTAAAAAAGTTGATAGAATCAACATGGGAAACTATAAGAGTACAGAAGTAAAGAATAAAACTAGAAACACGCTCCTTGTAAAGAATATAACAATATAAACTGCCCTATGTACAAAAAATATAACTACTAAAACTGCCCCTAGTACAAGAAAAGCTACATAAACTCCCCTAACAAAAAAATATAACTACTATAATACTGCCCCTAGTAAAAAAATATAGCTACTATAATACTGGCCCCCTAGTAAAAGAAATAACAAAAATACTGCCCCATTACAAAAAATATAACTACTTAATACGCCCATTACAAAATATAACTACTATAATCTCTCCTTTGTACAAAAATAAACTACTATAATCTGCTCCTAGACAAGAATATAACTACTAAATACGCCCCTATGTACAAGAATATAACTACATAATACTGCTCCTAGTAAAAAAGAAATAACTACTAAATCGCCCCTAGGGCAAGAATAAACTATAAAATCTGCCTCCATGTAAAGAATATACACTTATACTGCTCCTAAACAAGAATAAACTATATAATACTGCTCCTTTGACAAGAAAAAACTACTTAATACTCTCCTATGTACAAGAAATAACTACTATAATACTGCCCCCAAGTACAAGAATATAACTACTAAAATACTGCCCTATTACAAGAATAAAAACAACTAAAATACTGCTCCTAGTACAGAATATAAAAAACTATAATCTGCCCCTATTAAAAGAATTAACTACTATAATACTGCTCCTATGTACAAAAATAAACTAATAATCTGCCCCCTATGTACAAGAATAAAACCCTATAATACTGCCCCTATGTACAAGAATATAACTACTAAAAAACTGCCCCTATGACAAAATAAAACCTAAAACTGCCCCTATTTTTCAAAAAATAAACTACAAATACTGCCCCATTGTAAAAGAAATAACTACAAATAATACGCCCCTATGACAAAAAAAACACTAAAAAAATGCCCCTTTGAACAAGAATAAACACAAAAAAAATGCCTCTTATGTACAAAAATAAAACACACAATACTCCTCCATGTACAAGAATAAACACATAACCTCCCTCTATGTACAAGAAATAACTACAATAATACTGCTCCTAGACAAGAAAATAACTACAAATCCCCCAGAAACAAAATAAAATTAATATAACACTCCCCCCCTATTACAAGAAAATTACTACTAAAATACTGCCCTAGTACAAGAAAAATATAAAATACGCTCCTATGTGGAAGAATAAACTACTATAATACTCCCCCTATGACAAGAATATAACTACTAAAATTACTGCCCTCTAGTACAAAAATATAACTCTATAATACTTCCCCCCCTAGGGTCAAGAATATACAGAGTTTAGTGCTTTAGGAAAACGATATCTTTAGTAACTCAATCCTTTTCAAAGGGGATTTCAAAAAGGGGGAAATTTTTTTTGTCAGAAACCTTTCCATAGCAGACTTAATAATTACACTTTTGGTTCCTTTTCATGCACTTTATGCAGTTGTTTGTCTTCCACTGATTTACATGTCAACATTGAGATGCGAGTGTTGAGACTGTGGTTGGATTTTGTCACAAAGTTTCCTCATTACTTACATAAATTTATGCGATTTTTTAGGCTAGTTTAAATATGCCTCCCACCAAAAACAGGGCATCCGAAAACAAGTCTTAGGGCACACTTATAACGATGCTGAAATTGCCGGGGACGTGCTGCCCCCCTTTTCCCTAAGAATGTGGAAACTTTTTTTTCATAGGGTTTTTTTTCCAACACTTCAATAAATATTGCAACAAGAAAAAATTCAGGTGTATGCTTGTACTGCATGGAGAGCAATTACCAAATTTTTGGTTTCCATTAAAAATTTGCATAAAAATCTAACAAAGGTAACACAAAGGTAAGGAAGACAAGAATAAAACAGAAAACATTGCCTCCTGTGTAAAAGAATATAAATTATAAAACGCCTCCTTGGTCCCAAATAAAATTACTATAATACGCCCCCTATGTACAAAAATTTAACTACTAAAAAACTCTCCTATGTAAAAGAATTTAACACTATAGACTGCCCCTATGTACAAGAATATAACTACATAATACTGTCCCAAAATGTACAAAAATATAAGTCTTAATACTGCCCCCCATTACAAAAATAAAGTCATAAATTTCCTCTACGTGAGCATAAACTAATAAATACTGCCCCTAAGTAAAAGAAATAACTACTATAATACGCTCCCAGTAACATAGATAACTTCAAAGGAAAGGGAAAGTACAAAAAAAACTAGATAAAACTTTCCCTTTCCTTGACAAGAATAAAATTTTTATAATACTGTCCTGTATGCAAGAATATAATAAAAAACTGTCCTTAGTACAAGAATAAACTACTAAATACTGCTCCTATGTACAAGAAAAAACTATTAAAAATACTGCCACAAAGTACAAGAAAATAACAAATAAACGCCTCCATTAAAAGAATATAACACTAAAAAACGCCCCTAGTCAAGAATAAAACTACATAAAAACTGCTCCAAATGTACAAGAATATAACATAATGCTGCCTCCTATGTACAAGAATAAACTACAAAAATCGGCCCAAAAGTAACGAATAAAAATACTATAAACTGCCCCCTAGTAATGACTATAACTACTATAAACTGCTTAAAAAGTAAAAGAATATAACACAATTTACTGCTCCCCTATGTACAAGAATATAACTACATAATACAGCCCTATGTACAAAATATAGCTACTATAAACTGCTCCATTACAAGAATATAACTCTAATACTGCTTTTCTGTACAAGGAATAACTACTGTAATACTGCACCTATTAGAAGAATAAAAACTATATAATACTGCCTCCATGTATTAAAAATAACTACTTTAACACTGCTCCCTATTACAAAGAATTACCTACTAAATACTGACCATGTACAAAATATAACACTATAATCGCCCTTATGTACAAGAGTTTAACTACTATAAAATACGCCCCTAGTACAAGATTATAACAATATAATTTTGCTCCCTATGTACAAGAAAAACTACAAAAATACTGACTATATACAAGTAAAACTACTATAAATACTGCTCCATGTACAAAAAAATAACTACTAAATACTGCCCCTATGTACAAGAATATAACTACTATAATACTGCCCCAGTACAAGAATATAACACATAATATTTGACCCTATGTAAAAGAATTAAACTACTATAATACTGCCCCATTACAAAAAAATTTTAAAACTACTATAATACTGCTCCTAGTACAAGAAAATAACTACTAAAATACGCCCCATGTACAAGAAATAACCATAATACGGGGCCCATGACAAAATAAAATACTAAAATACTACCCTATTACAAGATATAACTACTATAATACGCCCGCAGCAAAATATAACTACAAAATACTGCTCCTATTTACAAGAATATAACAAACAGATTTGTCTCGCTTTAGTAGTGGGATAGGGGACTCTTTGAAAATAAACTATTTTGTTCAGGAGACCACCGTGAACTCCTGTGGAGGTGCAACCATTTAACGTGGACAGACGGCTGTTCGGCATTGATCCTCGGCTATCGTTACTAATATTTAAGCGATTCAATGATTTGTGCCATTTCCAGCACAATTTACCCAGGTGAGCGGTTAAGATAAAGTAACTTTTAAAACTTTTGAAAAAAGGTTTTACCTGCACAAGGTTTTCCTTCGTCTCTCGTTTTTAATTTGCAGTATCTTTTTTACTATTACACGAATATAACAAAGATACTGCTCCTATTTTAAAGAATAAGCTACTAAATACTGCCCTAGGGACAAGAATATAACACTATAATACGCTCCTATATACAAAATAAGCTACTAAAATACGCTCCCCCATGTAAAGAAAATAACTACTATAAAAACTGCCCCATGACAAGAATATAACTACTATAATACTGCCCTAGACAAAAATAACAACTAAAATACTGGGCCCCCATGTATAAGAATATAAAAATCATAAACGCTCCTTTCAAAAAAATATAACACTATAAACCCCCCATGTACAAAAATAAACTACTAAATAAACCCCCCAGTCAAGAATTAACTATATAATACTGCCCCATTTACAAGAAATAAACTATATAATACTGTCTCCTATTTACAAGAATATAACACTATAATCTGCCCCTATGCACAAGAATAAAAACTACTATAAAACGCCCCTATGACAAGAAAATAACACTATAATACTCCCCAATCTACAAAAATATAATACTAAATACTGCCCTTGTACAAGAATATAACACTATAATACGCCCCACATACAAAATAAAATACTATTTAGTGCCCCCATTACAAGAAAATAATACTATAAACGCCCCCTAGTTTCAAAAAAATAACAAATATAATACTGCCCCAAGTACAAAAAAATAACTACTATAATACTGCTCCTTGTACAAAATATAACACATAATACTGCCCCCCCAGGGACAAAATGAACTACTATTATACTACCACCCATGATAAATGCAACAATTTAGCTACTACAAAAGTTTCCTGCAGCTACAGATATGGAGGTACAGTGGTAGGACAGTTTTTTAGTGTTACCTATTAGTCTGTCCTTTAAGAATATTTTAAGCTTTGAATTGATAGGAAATGCAGAGTATAGAATAGGACTCGCACGCCTGTGTGTTCTTCCACTCGTGTAGCTTTCTTCACCTCCTGTATACCTAAACCCTGAGCAATGCGCTTTTGATTCCCCAAATATAGCGCGAGCTGTAGCTTTATTAAGCTTGTAACGTTTAAATTTCTTTCTTTCGTTTGGCAGTTTTTTGTACATGTAAAAGGAGAATGATTAGAGGATTAGTCGGGATTAGAACAGCAGAGAGTTCTAAAAACTTGCTGTTTTCATTATGGTAAAAAAAATGGAACTGAGAGGATTTTGGGTTCTGCTAAATCCCTCTTAACAGCAAGTAAAGGGCACAAGACAGACGGAGACAGAAGTCACACATAGGCAAGGAGGGGACCGGCGACACTTGACGACTGTAATAAGTCAGATATAGAAGCAGTTCACAGTGGGGCCATCTAGTGACTCTAAACAGGGCTCGACGGGGAGAGATGGACGCCATTACAATTAGCCTGCCCTTTTTTATCAACCTAATTCAGTTTGTTCAGGCCGCGGCACTTGTAGTCATAGGCATGGATTAATAATCAATGTATTATTCATTCCTCGCTTTGTCTCATACAATAGTGGTGGGAAACACCGGCCACAGTGGGAAATTTAACGTACTTCACTCGTTGCTAGATTAGGCTTATTTAGATGACTTGTTTTACACTCTACAATTTACAAATGTAAGGGGAGCTGCCCAGGGGATCGACGCACTCCAGAAGAGCCGATACAGCGACTAATGGAGCCCACACTATGTATCTACGACCATGTCAGGGCTGGGCAGCGCCGGCTTGCAGGGAGGGAAAATCGCAGCGCTGATCACGACCCCACCCGGACAGTCCCCCTGGGAGCTGTGTGGGGACAGACGCCAGCCACTCCTGACACGAGGGGGAGTCGCCCAGCCAATGGGAGGACCAGGAGGCCGCTCCAATCAGCTACAGGGGCGGTATCTGGGGATCACATTTAAACTCCCTGCTAGCTGAGTGCTGCACCTGCGATATTCTCCTGGCTGCCTTGCTACCTGTGCTATTGCTTGCTTTTGTTACCTGTGTACCTGACCTCGGTTGTTTCTTTTGACCCCCGCTTGTCTTCTGTTTGTACCTCGCTCCCGTTCGTGTTTGACCTCGGCTTGTTTACGTTTATCCCTCTGGTTCTGATTTTTGGCTTGCGTTCCCGATTTGGTATTGACCCGGACTGTCTGACTATTTTTCCTTTGGGCGGCCCCAGCACTTTAGCAGCGCAGGGACTGTCGCCCAGTTGCCGTCTGCCGCCTAGGGCAGCACGTCAAGTAGGCAGGGACAGTGGGCTGGGTTCCAGTCAGGGCTCACTGTACCTCCCTTGACGTGACAGACCAGTTGTAAGAGAAACGTGAAAGATCTGTGGTAATCTGTGAAGATTTCTGAATGACCATTGTTGTTTCCTTCCATCAAGCACTGGAAACACCGAATGGACTGTCCCAATAGTACAAGTGTGAAACCCATATATACTGGATGGACTAGTACCTGTCCCAATAGTACAAGTGTGAAACCCATATATACTGGATGGACCTGTCCCAATAGTACAAGTGTGAAACCCATATATACTGGATTGACTAATACCTGTCCAATAGTACAAGTGTGAAACCTGTATATACTGAATGGACTAGTATCTGTCCAAATAGTACAAGTGTGACACCCATATATACTGGATGGACTAGAACCAGTATACTGTCTGTGGCACATATCTTTCTTTTTGGAGTGATTATTAATCAATAAATGACATTTACTTTGCACTCCTTTTTATTGATAGGTGAAGACCACCTGCTATACTTGTGACAGAGCACAAGCCTGATCAATGCCAAGCCAGGAGTAGTAAATGAACTAATTTCAAGTCCAAAATCACTGAATGAATGTATGTGAAACCCCAAAGCACTGAAAGCAGCCACCAGCATGCAGCTCAGGAGCCCTATATAAACCAGTACCAAGCCCAAGAATATTGAACAAAGCTGTATTAAGCCAATGAGCACTGAATGGACAAGCATAAATCCAAAGAGCACAGAACAGACTGATTTGAAGCTCTAGAGCATTGTTTCCACCTGCAGTAAGCCCAACTGCACTGGATGGACCAGTGTCTAGCCAAAGACCACTGAATGGACCAACCTGTTGCCTAATGGCACTCAATAGACCAATACTAATCTGAAATATTTGATGAATCAGTGTAAAGCCAAAGAACACTGACTAGACTAATTCAAAGCTAAGAGCTTACTCCAGGAATCAGCACCCAACCTAATGTTGTCGTAAGTAATGGACCCACAAAGCTGCAGTCCAATGGCATTGACTGACTCAACTCTGGCATTCACACGTTAACCTTTATATGGATATATTGGCCCTGTCAGAAGGGAATTTACAGGTTGAAAGGTCTTGGATTGGCAGCTGAGGAACAATCACTGGATACTGTGGTCAGATAAATGTCAATAGAGCCAGGAAAGGTACTGTAGCTTCTCAACCACCAGGTTGAGACAAAGGTTCAACTAGTCCACCTGGATTGATGCCATCTAATGACCTCCATGACAACCCATCATAGAGGATAAAAAGGAAGTAAAGGCCTGTGACTCAGACCCTTTGGGCTACTGCCATGTGTTCGGAAAGAAGGAGAATCAGATTCCACAGCAATCTGTGGCAATGAACGGTTGTAATTGCCAGTCTTGACTGGAGCGAGGAATGATGAGTAACACCCAAAGCCAAATAGCTAAACATCAAACCCAAGACCACAAAAGAATATATTTGGAAAGAGCCTTTAAAGAACCCTAATGAAGCCAAGACGCCCTGAAGAGATGATCACCAAGCTCAAAACACTTGTTGAACGTGACTGAATCTCAAGAATACTGAGTGGGCTGTGGCCAAGAGCACTTACTTAACCAAGTCCAAGAAAACATTATAAATGGTGTCCATTCCACCAGTAATGAATCACCACAATGATTTTACCATGTTTGGAAAGGTAAATGAACACTATTACCAAATACATTTCTCTGTTGACTTTGGTTTGGTCACAAGATGAAGAAGGTTTTATCTTCTTAGAATACACAAGTATCTCTGGTTACCGGCCACCTCTCTCCAGCTCTCTATGCGCTCCCTTATGTCTAATTCCTGAAAACTGCCATCAGTCAGCCAGTTCAACTATGGTGATTCACTCCCTGCAGAGTCTTATTGCTAGCAATGGACTTTTACTTAACAAATGGAAGTTTTTTATTTTTTTAAACTGGAAATTGAACTACACTTTATAAATATCTTGTCGTCATGTCACTTTAACAGGAATATCTAGAAATAGCAGATCTGATGTGTCAATCAGTGTTGTGCAGCCTGACCAGGAAGTGTGAGTCTGAAGCTGTCTGTGGCTCTGTAAACTGCACGTTGAGCCAGTCAAAAGGCCAAAAACCAAACCCAGGACCTGTCAATATGTAAGCCCAAAGGGCACTTACTGCCCAAGGAAAACCCCACTGCACCGCATTAATTGTTCTTCACGGTCCTAGGGTTTGGGTTTGAGAAAAAAACTGCATGTAATGATGTATGTGGAAGTCAGTCAATCTTACTGCACGCGGGATTAAAATTTTTCCTATGATTAAAACAAAAAAAATTTTGTATCAGGAAATACTTGGGGGTGGTGTCAAATTTTTAGGACTCAGCAGATGGCGAGCTATTGATTATTACACATTCTCCATCATATTACAATGGTCATTTAATTACATATTTCAATGTCTGCAATGATGTAGTAACCTACTGCAGCCCATTATGTCAAGACAAAGCAGCCAGGGATTCCAGCAATTATTTTATTGCAAACACAGCACTGATTAACCCATCACATAGAGAAGTCACTCCGATCAATCAGGAGAGTCTTTACATTTTACACAGGGCAGCAAATAGTATAGAAATGGAGCTGACCGAGCTTGTAATGGGGCATGATAATAAAGAAATCCTCTATGGGGTTTATAGTAGATAGATATATACAAACAGGATAGATGGATGAGTAGTTAGATTGATATAAATATAGATAGATATTAGTGAAAAATAGGTAGCACTCCCTATAATCAACATGGAGTTAGGTGCCACTGGTCAATGCTTACATAAAAAAAATCTATTAGGTGCTGAAATGTCGCATGTGGATATGGAATAAACCTATCAAGCTATGATAGACAGAAAGATAGATAGATAAATAAATAAATAAATAAATAAATAAGAGAGACATTAATAGGAGATACATTTGAGATAGATAGATAGATAGATAGATATGAAAAAGAATGAGATAGATAATAGAAAAAAATAGAAAAATAATAGATAGATGATATGAGATAAAAGGAAAGAAAGATAGATGATAATAATAGATATAGATAAAGATAGATTGAATGTATCGTAGATAGATAGATAGATAAAATGAATAGATAGATAGATAGATATAGATAGAAGATAGATAGAAGATAATATAGATAGATAGATAGATAATATGAAAGATAGATAGATAGATATAATAGAAGATAGATTGATACGTGATCGATAGATGTTTAATAATAAAGATAGAAGATAGATAATAGATATGAGATACAAAATAGATAGATAGATAGATAGATAGAATAAAGATAATATGAGATAGATATGAAAATAGAAGAAAAATGATAAATAGATATATAATAATAAAATAGATTAGATAGATATCGATACAAGATAGATAGATAATAATAGATAGATAGAAGATAGAGATAGATAGATAGATAGATAGATAGAGAACAGAATGATAGATAGATAATAGATAGATAGATAGATAATAGAATGAGATAGAAGATATGAGATAGATATAATAATAGATAGATAGATAGATAAGGGATAAATGATAGATAATAGATAGAAAGATAGTTTTAGATAAAGATAGATAGATAGATAATATGAGATTAGATAGATAATATGAGTTAGATAGATAGATAGATAGATAGATAGATAGATAGAGATAGATAGAAATGATGAGATAGATAGGAGATGGGATAGTTAACACTCACCGCCACCTTTATTAGGTACACCCTGTCCCAACTGCTCGTTAACACTTAATTTCTAATCAGCCAATCACATGGCACACTCAGTGCATTTAGGCATGTAGACATGGTCAAGACAATCTCCTGCAGTTTCCAAACCGAGCATCAGATGGGGAAGAAAGTGATTTGAGTGCCTTTGAACGTGGCATTGGTTGTTGGTGCCAGAAGGGCTGGTCTTAGTATTTTCAGAAACTGCTGATCTCCGTGGATTTTCACAGCACATCCATCTCTAGGGTTTACAGAGAATGTCCGAAAAAGAAAAAACATCCAGTGAGCGGCAGTCCTGTGGGCCGAAATGCTTGTTGATGCCAGAGGTCAAAGGAGAATGGGCAGACTGTTCGAGCTGATAGAAAGGCAACAGTGACTCAAATAGCCCACCCGTTACAACCGAGGTAGGCAGAAGAGCATCTCCTGAACGCACAGAACGTCGAACTTTGAGGCAGATGGCGCTACAGCAGCAGAAGACCACACCGGTTCCACTTCCTATCAGCAAGAACATGAACTGAGCTCCAATTTTGCCCAAGCTCATCGAAATTCGGACAGTAGAAGATTGGAAAGAACGTTGCTGGTCTGATGAGTCTCGATTTCTTGCCTGCGACTTTCGTATGGTAGGGTCATAATTTGGCGTCAACAACAGAAAGCATGGATCCATCCTGCCTTTGTATCAAACGGTTCAGGCAGGTGGTGGTGGTGTCATGTGTTGGTGAATATTTCTTGCACTCTTTTTGGGCCCCTTGTACCAATTGGGAGCATCGTTGCAACACCTTGTGGAATCTATGCCACGAAGAATTGAGGGCAGTTCTGAAGGCAAAGGGGGTCCACCCGTTACGAGCATGGGTACCTATAAAGTGCCAGTGAGTGTATATGAGTTAGATAGATAGATATGAGATAGATAATAGATAATAATAGATAGATAGATAGAAATAATTATGAGATAGATAGATAGATAGATATAAGAATGTAATAGATAGAAATTAATAGATAAGCTTAGATAGATAGATAGATAGATATCAGCTAGATAGATTAGTAATAGATATGAAGATAGATAGATATGAGATTAGATATGAGATAGATAGATATGAAGATAGATAGATATATATATAGATATAAATAGATATGATAGATAAGATCGATAGATAGATAGATAGATATAGCTAGAATAGATTATGAGATAGATATTAGATAGATAGATATGATATAGATATGAAAAGTATAATATGAGATAGATAAAGATTAAAAAATGAGATAGAAAGATAGAATAGATATGATATGAGATCAGATAGATAGTATAGAGATATGAGATAGATAGATAGATATGAGATAGATAGATAGATAGATATAGATAGATTGATTAGATAGATAGATATATAGATAGATATGAGATTAGATAGATATGCAGAGGATTAGATTATAATAGATAAGATAGATATGATATAGACTAGATAGATAGATAGATATGAGATAGATAGGATAGATAGATAGATTAGATAGATAGATAGATAGATAGATAGAGTAGATAGATAGATAGATAAGAGATAGATATGAGATAAGATAGATAATAGATAGATAGATAGATATGAGATAGATAGATAATAGTATATAGATAGATATGAGATAGATTTATGTGATAGATAGATAATAATATAGATAGAAAAATTTAGATAGATAGATAGACATGAATAGATAGATAGATATGAGATAGATGGATAGATAGATAAAGGATAGATAGATAGATAGATAGATATGTGATAGATAGATAGATATGTGATAGATAGATAGATAACTTTTCTACCTCTATCCCATTGGAATAGTCATAACTATAAGTGACATTTGTTGCACTGACAAATCCTCAGTATCATTAAGATGGTGCTTGGAGTACAGAGGGATAGATGACGGTCTGAGCAAGAAGCCAAAACAGATTATTTCGCATCACATCATTTTCTAGGTAGTGTTTTGGGAGCAATTTACTTTGATGCAGGGTTATTTGTTGTATAGGACTCTATATTACGCCATTAAGTTTCGGAGAATAAAGTGAAACTTCTGCTGCCATCACTAGTTGGAATACTGATTTGGAAAAGGAGTAAACAGTCAGTGTCATTGAGCTCGGTCTGATGGATGAACTCAGCTTCAGAGGCCAATTCCTGATATATTGTACAGCAGTGCTGTAAAGAAGGTTGTTTTTTTATACGCACATTAACAATTCAATACCTGTCTATATTCTTATAGTTTGTATAAGATCTGATGCGCTGCTACATTGCTCTTTCTGTGCCTAGAAGCATTCTTCTATTATTGCATAATCCCTAGAACGTGTTTATCGAATTATTTTGGACACAAACCATTTAGGTCTACTGCAGGACACAGTGGTGGCTCCTGTACCTCTTCAGCCAGTCAACAAAAGAGGTTTCAGCCAACCAGGTAACTATCCTTTTTTGAACCTTTATTCGTTTTAGGGATTTGAGGTGTCCCCTATTAGTTACAGAAGCTACTATGGAACTAATGCTGTAGAGGTCACATACAGAAATTTCCCTGTTCATAGTGTCAATATCATAACAACTACCTGCAGCCTCCACTAGGGGATATCAGTGTCTACAATATGACAGATGTCTTATACTTTTACCTTT
Organism: Phyllomedusa bahiana; assembly: GCA_025379985.1. Classification (NCBI taxonomy): domain Eukaryota; kingdom Metazoa; phylum Chordata; class Amphibia; order Anura; family Hylidae; genus Phyllomedusa; species Phyllomedusa bahiana. Next base: position 20,594 of record JAODAL010055520.1, read on the forward strand.
TATTTCCACCACATTGACATTTCTTAAAGTACTCCAACATCTCACTATAGAAGCAAACAAAACCACTGACAAGGGACAAATTGCCTGACAACCACTATGTGACCATACAGAAACCAGTATTGTATAAACAACTCCTGATAGAGTATCACAAAATCATATTGTTCCTAATACTGGTCCTCTTGCACTACACATCTTGAGATTAGTGATGAGTGAACAGTAAAATGTTTGAGTTTGAGTCGAACCTCGAACCCTGAGAAGTTCGGTTCGAAGTTCTCGTCGAACTGGAACTTCGAACCCCATTAATGTCAAAGGGAGTAAGATGTTCGGTTAATTTTTTATACCTATACAGGTGAGGAGAAGCATTAATTACATCCAAGAAATGAACATTACACAGCCGGCACGACACATTGTAATGCCGCCATAAAAAAAAAAAAAAAAATAAAAATTATACGTCTGTGCTCCTCTATAACACAATGTGGCCTATTTAGGTGCATTACTTAAACTAGTAATGATATCTTATGCGCCTCCATTGTGCAATGCACCTCGATAGGCGCATTATATACACTACCTATGATATACTATGTGCCGTGTTTTGCGCAATGCACCTTTTTAAGCGCATTATGTTTACTAAGAAAGGTATAGCTGACGCCAGATTTTTGAGAGGATCGTACTCTCAGGTGCACTTTACACTGATTTAATGCACCTTAAAACTGCAGTGGTGACGCCAAATTCCGGACATGAAAGCTATTAAATTGCGCATCGGACGTGATGTAGAACATGAACATTTACTCAAACGAACATTACTAAATGTTCGGTTCGTCTCAAGTTTTCTAACAAATCGTGAATTTGACGTTTTCTGAACGGTTCGAACAACCCTACTTGAGATATGTTCTCTCACGGAAGAGTACAACACACAATAATATTATTAATATTATTATTTATTAATTATTAAAATTATTCATTATTATTAATATAATTATTATTTGTTATTATTATTATATTATTATTATTATATTCTCTATTTTATTATAGTATTTTAAAAGCGCCATTGATTCCAGGGTCTGTACATTCAAGGGGATACATACATATCATAATTCAAAACGAGTACAATGATAAGTGATTAATGACAATTAATATATATATATTAATATAATCTATATACAGCTTCTACTGAAATATGTATTAGCGTTATATATCAGTAGGCATTTAGCTTCCATATTAGGGGCTGCTTAATGCCAGATATAAAGATATGTTTTGAAATTATAATCAGTACATAATTTATGATCTTAAAGGGCAGGGGTGGATATTTACATTAACGAAACACATCAAGGGTCAAATCATGAAATCAAAGGGAACATTTAAGGAAAACCATTTAGTTGACATCAGTTTAATCTTTAGTAATGGTGTCAACATAAAAATTCACGGAGGGATTGATAATAATGACGTATATTAGGTGTTCTGTAGCTGGAGGACAAATATAAAAGTTCCAGAATGCCTTCAAAAAGAAACATTTGTCTTGCAACTGATTGAGCCACATCCATATAAGTCCAACCTTACTAATACCTTTCCAAAAATGTGTTTAATAACTCCAATTTATAATAATACAAATTCAATACAAGATTGTACTGGGGGCAAACCCTCAACAGGCTGCAATCCATCACAACCCTGCTCCCCAAAAAAATGCGCATAAACAACCCCGACAACAATAAACAACCCCGCAAGAAACGGAAAACCTATTTGTTTAAATGCTGGTCATTTTCTGCAATTTGATGGGGAAACTGCCAAGCTAAGGGGGCATACATCAGAGGGGGCCTTTTGAGGGTTTTTTCTGGGACACTATGATTCAATAAGGCTGCCCGGGATCCCCTTTTTGATAGTTTGGCTAATGTTCTTCTAAAGGCTGCAAGTATGATGGTAGGATGACTAAGTGGTGGTCACCTGCAATCTGTAATACTAAGTAAAGATCATTCTAAATAGCTTATTGCTAGTCACCATGTAGCAGCATAAGTATATTATTTATATGAACCTGATTCGCTTCAAGTGAAACCCGAAAATGAGAAATGGAGTGACATGAATCAGCTTTAGAACAAATTTACAGACTCCAGGCACATGTCAAGCAATTTAAAACCGGCTTGTTGTGGTGGTAATCACTTTGCCGGGAATGATAAAACCTTTTTTCGCTCAGCCCCCTTTACCCCACCAAAAAAGGAAATTTTTCATTTTTATAACGCGGCTCGGGAACTCTAGCCGGATGAAAGTGGAAGCTGAAGTCTGTGATAGACTCGGCTTTCAACTTGGGTTTAAGTGAGTCTACAGTTTGTGTCAGCGGGCTCTCTGAAGAGAAATTCAGCTCAAACTGGCCTTTTATCCAAAAAAAGGAGCCTAAAAAATAAGAAAAGTGGGTGTTGTTTGATTCGCTCTCGGCAGGTGGGTAATAGAGGCTTATACAAAGGGTTTCTCAGCTTCTCTATGGGATCCCTGCTGTGAAGGGAAAATTCGCTGCAGCCTCGCTCTATCGTTTGACTGACTTCATTTGTTGGATTTGTGCTGATTTGAGTTGAAAATAGTCTCCTGACACAAACTTTTTTTCTCTGGCTTAACAGTGTATCTGCCAGGGAGCGCTGCCAAGAGCCGATTACCCAGCGCTACGTCAGAAAAGAAGGTTACAAAGCAACTCCGGTCAACTTTGCATTTTCATTTGACTTACTGTATAAAAATCAGTATTTTTCCGACCCAAATATAAGCCCAAAGCACCTTTTTTTGCCACAAAAAATGGGGAAAACTTATTGACTCGAGTAAAGCCAGGGTGAAAATTCAGCGGCTACTGGTAAATTTCAAAAAAAAAAATGATGCCAATAAAATTACATAGGCAAATAGCAGTTTAAAGCCCCCATAGGGAGGAAAAGAAGTTTAATTCCCCAAAGCAGTATAGGCAAGTATATAACCCCATACAGTATAGGGATTTAATGTCCCCCAACAGTAAGTCCCCCATAGCAGGTTTAAAGCATTTAATGTCCCCATAAGCAGCTACGTATATTCCCCCATAGGCGGGATAAGCATTTAATGCCCCAAGGGAGGTATTGCCCAAATAAGTCCCCAATAGCATAAAGGCATTTTAGGCAGTTTTAGTCCCTTAAGGCAGGGATAGGGTATATAGGCGGGGGATATTTCCCCATAGGCAGGTATAGCAAAAAAGCAAACTTAACACAATCCCCCGCCTGTCTTCTTCCAGCACAGAGTGCCGACGTTATCAGGCCGTGCGACACGTGAAAAACAAACGCTGCCTGGCCGGGTATCCGGATAGCCGC
>JAODAL010055521.1:0-23901 GCA_025379985.1 Phyllomedusa bahiana
AGGGGCCCCCAGGACAGTATCGGGCCCCCCCGGTGCCCGGACAGTATCGGGCCCCCCCTGTGCAGACGTATCGGGCCCCCCCCTTTCCCCGGACAGTACGGGGCCCCCCCCGGGGGAAAGGGGCCCCCCCCATATCCCGGGGCCCCCCCGTCCAGGGCAGTACGGGCCCCCCCTTCCAGGACAGTATCGCCCCCCCCCTGTGCCAGTCAGTACGGGGCCCCCTGTGAGGACGTACGGGGGGCCCCCCCCCGTGCCCGGCAGATCGGGGCCCCCCCCTGTCCAGGACGATCGGGGTCCCTGTGCCAGGACAGTATCGGGGTCCCTGTGCCAGGACAGTATCGGGCCTTTCCCCGTCCCGGGCATACGGGGCCCCCCCCTTGCCAGGGGCAGTACGCCCCCCCCCCCCCCCTGGCCGGACAATCGGGCCCCCCCCGGGCCGGACAAATATCGGGCCCCCCCCCCCCTGTGCCAGGACAGTATCGGGCCCCCCTGTGCCAGGACAGTATCGGGGTCCCCTGTGCCAGGACAGTATCGGGCCCCCCCGTTTCCAGGACAGTAGGGCCCCCCCCCGTGCCAGGACAGTAAAACGGGGCCCCCCCCTCCCGGACAGTATCGGGCCCCCCCCCCTGTGCCAGGACAGTATCGGGGGTCGGGGCCAGGACAGTAGGGGGTCGCCTGGCCAGGACTTAGGGGGCCCCAGAAAACGCTGAGGGGGGGCCCCCAAAGGAATCGAATTAGTGGGGCCCCCCCGGAATCGGATGTAGTGGGGGCCCCCCCGGGAAACGGATTGTGGGGCCCCCAGAAAACGGAATGGGGGTTTTTGGGGCCCCCAGGAACGGCTTTATGGGCCCCCCGGAAAAGGATTTAGTGGGGCCCCCCCGAATGGTGAGTGGGGGGCCCCCCGGGAACGGTTTATGGGGGCCCCCAGGAAAACGGTGTAGTGGGGGCCCCCCCGGAATCGGTGTAGTGGGGCCCCCAGGGAAACGGGGAAAATGGGGGCCCCCCCGGAATCGGTGAGTGGGGCCCCCCCGGGAATCGCTTTGGGGGGGTCCAGGAGCCTCTGTCACCGCGCCCTGGTAATGCCCAGCTGTAGCCGCCCGGCCTTGTGTTACACAGATGTCCAAGGGCAGACGGAGGCCGGGGGGGAAAAAAGGGGGCCCCCCCAGACGGGGGCCGAACCCTTTCCCCCCAGACGGAGCCAACTCCCTCCAGACCCGGGGGCCGAGACATCCCCCCAGAAGAGGCCCCGGACGCCCTCCCCCAAAAGACAACAGAATTCGTGCGGGGGGCTGTTTTGCGGTGGGGGTGGTTTTGCGGGGGGGCTGGGTTTGGGTGGGCGGTTTGGGTTGGCGGTGGGGCGGTGGCAGGTTTTGTGGGGGGGGCTGGTTTTGCTGGGGCGGTTTTTGCGGGGCGGCTGGTTGTGTGGGGCGGGGGGTGTGGTGCGGTGGGGTTGTGTGGTGGCGCGGTTGTGCGGTGGGGGGGCTGGTTTTTTGGTGGGGGCTGGTTTTGCGGTGGAGCAGGTTGTGCCGGGTTGGCGGCAAGGTTGTCGCGGTGGCGGGGCTGTGCTGGTGGCGGCTGGCTGTGCCTGTGGGTGGCGGCAGGTTGTGCGGTGGCGGCTGGTTGTGTGGTGGCGGTGGTTGTGCGGTGGCGGCAGGTTGTGCGGAGGAGGCAGGTTGTGCGGAGGAGGCTGGTTGTGCGGTGGAGGCTGGTTGTGCGGCTGGCGGCTGGTAGTGCTGGGTGGAGGCTGGCTGTGCCGTGGTGCGGTGGCGGCAGGTTGTGCGGTGGAGCTGAATGTGCGGTCGGCGGCTGCCTGGGTTGTGCGGTGGAGGATGGTTGCTGCGGTGGCCGGCTGGTTGTGCGGTAGGCAGCTCGTTGGAGTGCGGTGGAGGCAGGTTGTGCGGTGGCGGCTGGCTGTGCGGTGGAGGCTGGCTGTGCGGTGGAGGCAGGTTGTGCGGTGGAGGCAGGTTGTGCGGTGGAGGCAGGTTGTGCGGTGGAGGCAGGTTGTGCGGTGGAGGCTGGCTGTGCGGTGGAGGCTGGCTGTGCGGTGGAGGCAGGTTGTGCGGTGGAGGCTGGCTGTGCGGTGGAGGCAGGTTGTGCGGTGGAGGCTGGCTGTGCGGTGGCGGCAGGTTGTGCGGTGGCGGCTGGTTGTGCGGTGGAGGCAGGTTGTGCGGTGGCGGCTGGCTGTGCGGTGGCGGCAGGTTGTGCGGTGGAGGCAGGTTGTGCGGTGGCGGCTGGCTGTGCGGTGGCGGCAGGTTGTGCGGTGGCGGCTGGTTGTGCGGTGGAGGCAGGTTGTGCGGTGGCGGCAGGTTGTGCGGTGGAGGCTGTGCGGTGGAGGCTGTGCGGTGGCGGCTGGTTGTGCGGTGGAGGCTGGCTGTGCGGTGGAGGCTGGGTTGTATCAGACGGGTGGTCCAGGGCAGGTTGTGCGGTGGAGGCTGTCTGTGCGGTGGAGGCTGTCTGTGCGGTGGCGGCTGGTTGTGCGGTGGAGGCAGGTTGTGCGGTGGAGGCTGGTTGTGCGGTGGAGGCTGGCTGTGCGGTGTAGGCTGGTTGTGAGGTGGAGGCCTGGCTGTGCTGGGTGGCGGAGTTGTGCTGAGCCGCGGTGGAGGCTGGACTGTGCCGGGGTAGGCTGGTTGCTGAGGTGGAGGCTGGCGTGCGGTTGGCGGCCGGTTGGTTCGGTGGCGGTGGCTGTGAGGTGAGAGGCTGGCTGCTGCGCGGTCGGCGGCAGCGTTGTGCGGTCCTGGAGGAGCTGGCTTGCGGAGGAGGCTGGCTGTGCGGTGGAGGGGCTGTGCGGTGGATTGTGAGGAGGAGGCAGGTTGTGCGGTGGAGGCAGGTTGTGCGGTGGAGGCTGGCTGTGCGGTGGAGGCTGGGTGTGCGGTGGCGGCAGGTTGTGAGGTGGAGGCTGGTTGTGCGGTTGGAGGCGGGTGTGAGGGTGGAGGTGTGTTGTCGCGGTGGCGGTGGTTGAGCCGCGGTGGCGGCTGGCTGTGCGTTGCGGCAGGTCGTGAGGTGGAGGTGGTCTGTCCGTCGGCTGGTGGCCGGTGGCGGCTGGTTGTGCGGTGGAGGCAGGTTGTGCGGTGGAGGCTGGCTGTGCGGTGGAGGCTGGTTGTGCGGTGGCGGCTGGTTGTGCGGTGGCGGGTGGTTGTGCGGTGGAGGCTAGTGCGGAGGGCGGCAGGTTGGCTTGTGCTGGTGTGGGGCTCGGCTGTGCGGTGGAGGCTGGCCCTGTGGGGGAAGGCTGTGGCGGTGGAGGCTGGTGTGCATGGTCGGCGGCAGGTTGTCGCGGTGGCGGCGGCTGTTCGGTGGCGGCAGGTTGAGCTGAGGTGGCGGTGGTTGTGCGGTGAGAGGTGGCTGTGCGGTGGGAGGCTGTGCGGCTGGAGGCTGCTGTGCGGTGGGGACTGGTTGATGCGGTGGCGGCTGGTTGTGCGTGGAGGTGGATTTGTGCCACTGCGTGGAGGCTGGTTGTGCGGTGGAGGCTGGTTGTGCGGTGGCGGCTGGTTGTGCGGTGGAGGCTGGTTGTGCGGTGGCGGCTGGTTGTGCGGTGGAGGCTGGCTGTGCGGTGGCGGCAGGTTGTGCGGTGGAGGCAGGTTGTGCGGTGGCGGCTGGCTGTGCGGTGGAGGCTGGTTGTGCGGTGGAGGCTGGTTGTGCGGTGGAGGCTGGTTGTGCGGTGGAGGCTGGTTGTGCGGTGGAGGCAGGTTGTGCGGTGGCGGCTGGCTGTGCGGTGGCGGCTGGCTGTGCGGTGGAGGCTGGCTGTGCGGTGGCGGCAGGTTGTGCGGTGGCGGCTGGCTGTGCGGTGGAGGCTGGTTGTGCGGTGGCGGCTGGCTGTGCGGTGGCGGCTGGTTGTGCGGTGGAGGCGGGGTGTGCGGTGGAGGCTGGCTTTGCGTCGGTGGCGGTCTTGCTGTGCTGGTGAGAGCTGGTGTGCGGTGGAGGCAGGCTGTGCGGTGGAGTCTGGCTCGGCCGGGGGTGGGGCTTGCTTTTGCGGTGGAGGCTGGTGTGCGGTTTATTCGGCCGGCATGTTGTCGGTGGCGGCAGGTGTCGCGGGGGATGGCGGCCGGCTGTGCGGTGGAGGCTGGCTGTGCGGTGGAGGCTGGTTGTGCGGTGGAGGAGGTAGTGCAGTGGTGGTGGAAGGCTGGGTTGTGCAGGGGTTGGCGGGCAGGCTTGTGCCCCGGTTTGGCGGCTCGGTTGTGCCACTCGGTGGCGGCCTGGTTGTGCTCGGTGGCGGCAGGTTGTGCGGTGGCGGCTGGTTGTGCGGTGGAGGCTGGTTGTGCGGGGGAGGCTGGTTGTGCGGTGGCGGCAGGTTGTGTGGTGGCGGCTGGTTGTGCGGTGGAGGCTGGCTGTGCGGTGGAGGCTGGCTGTGCGGTGGCGGCTCGGCCTGTGCACCGGGTGGCGGCAGGTTGTGCGGTGGAGGCTGGTTGTGCGGTGGAGGCTGGTTGTGCGGTGGAGGCAGGTTGTGCGGTGGAGGCAGGTTGTGCGGTGGAGGCAGGTTGTGCGGTGGAGGCTGGTTGTGCGGTGGAGGCTGGCTGTGCGGTGGAGGCTGGCTGTGCGGTGGAGGCAGGCTGTGCGGTGGAGGCAGGTTGTGCGGTGGCGGCAGGTTGTGCGGTGGAGGGGGGGGACGGTGGTTGTGCCGGTTGGCCGGCAGGTTGTGCGGTGGAGGCTGGCTGTGCGGTGGAGGCTGGCTGTGCGGTGGCGGCAGGTTGTGCGGTGGAGGCTGGCTGTGCGGTGGCGGCTGGCTGTGCGGTGGCGGCAGGTTGTGCGGTGGAGGCTGGCTGTGCGGTGGAGGCTGGCTGTGCGGTGGAGGCAGGTTGTGCGGTGGAGGCTGTGCGGTGGCGGCAGGTTGTGCGGTGGCGGCTGGTTGTGCGGTGGCGGCAGGTTGTGCGGTGGAGGCAGGTTGTGCGGTGGAGGCTGGCTGTGCGGTGGCGGCTGGCTGTGCAGGTGCCTGGCGGCTGGGCTTCTGGCTCCACATTTCCTATGCGTTTTCCCGAGAGCCCGTCTTGGTTGGTGCGGGCTCCTCCTGCGGCGCTGTGCCCCCCGAGAGTGATTACCGCCTCCTCCTGTTGTGAGCATGGCACCGATGTGAGCCAGAGGCCCTCATTGCGGGCCTTCCCCTAGGGGGGTTGCCTGCCTGGTTCGCACTTGCCCCCCGTCTGGCGCGTGAGTTGCTCGCTTGCCCCTTGTGCCCGCGCGGATGCCCCGACCGCCCCCACACCCCCCACATCCCCGCCCCACCATGGCCTGGGCCGTGTGGGTGGGTGAGCGGTGTCGTGTTGATGCGGTGGAGGCTGGTTCACGGCTTGTGCGGTGGGAGGCAGGTTAGGTTGTGCGGTGAGGCTGGTTTGCTCTGGTGGCGGCCAGGTTGTGCGGTGGCGGCTGGTTGTGCGGTGGCGGCTGGTAGTTCGGTGGAGGCTGGCTGGTGGTGGCGGCAGGTTGGATGTGCGGGGGAGGCTGGCTGTGCGGTGGAGGCTGGCTGTGCGGTGGCGGCTGGCTGTGCGGTGGCGGCTGGTTGTGCGGTGGAGGCTGGTTGTGCGGTGGAGGCAGGTTGTGCGGTGGCGGCTGGTTGTGCGGTGGCGGCAGGTTGTGCGGTGGCGGGCTGTTGTGCGGTGGGGCCTGTTGTGCGGGTTGGCGGCTGGTTGTGCGGGGGACGGCTGGTTGTCGCGGTGGCGGCCATGTTGTGTGCGTGGCGGCTGGTGCGTCCCGGTGTGCCCGGGGAGGCTGGCTGTGCGGTGGAGGCAGGTTGTGCGGTGGCGGCTGGCTGTGCGGTGGCGGCTGGTTGTGCGGTGGCGGCTGGCTGTGCGGTGGAGGCAGGTTGTGCGGTGGAGGCAGGTTGTGCGGTGGAGGCTGGTTGTGCGGTGGCGGCAGGGAGCTCGGGGCAGGTGTGCGGTGGCCGGCTGTTGTGCGGGTGGCGGCTGGGTCTGTGCCGGTGGAGGCTGGTTGTCGCGGGGGAGGCTTGGTCTTGTGCAGTGCGGGTGGCGGCACAGGTTGTGTGGCGGCGGCGGCTGGTTTGTGCGGTGGGGCTGGCTGTGCGGTGGAGGCAGATGTGCGCCGGTGGCCGGCTGGTGTGCGGTGCCGGCTGGCTGTGCAGCGGTGGAGGCTGGTTATTGCTGGAGGCGGCCTGGCTGTGCGGTGGACGCCAGGGGTTGGCGGAGTGGCGGCTGGTTGTGTGGTGGAGGCGGTTGTGCGGTGTGGGGGGGGGGGGGGGCGGCTTGTTGCTGCGGTGGGCCGGTTGTGCGGTGGAGGCTGGACATGTCCCTGAGCGGTGGAGGCAGTTGTGCGGGTGGCGGCTGGTTGTGCGGGGGCGGCTGGTTGTGCGGTGGCGGCTGGCTGTGCGGTGGAGGCTGGTTGTGCGGTGGCGGCTGGCTGTGCGGTGGAGGCAGGTTGTGCGGTGGCGGCTGGTTGTGCGGTGGCGGCTGGTTGTGCGGTGGCGGCTGGTTGTGCGGTGGCGGCTGGTTGTGCGGTGGAGGCTGGCTGTGCGGTGGAGGCAGGTTGTGCGGTGGAGGCTGGCTGTGCGGTGGAGGCTGGTTGTGCGGTGGAGGCTGGTAGTGGGTGGCAGGCTGCGGGTGGCGGTTGTGCGGTGGAGGCTGGCTGTGCGGTGGAGGCTGGTTGTGCGGTGGAGGCTGGCTGTGCGGTGGAGGCTGGGTGTGCGGTGGAGGCTGGTTGTGCGGTGGCGGCTGGTTGTGCGGTGGAGGCTGGCTGTGCGGTGGAGGCTGGCTGTGCGGTGGAGGCTGTGCGGTGGCGGCAGGTTGTGCGGTGGCGGCTGGTTGTGCGGTGGAGGCTGGTTGTGCGGTGGAGGCAGGTTGTGCGGTGGCGGCTGGCTGTGCGGTGGAGGCTGGCTGTGCGGTGGCGGCTGGTTGTGCGGTGGCGGCTGGTTGTGCGGTGGCGGCTGGCTGTGCGGTGGCGGCTGTGCGGTGGAGGCTGGCTGTGCGGTGGAGGCTGGGTGTGCGGTGGAGGCTGGCTGTGCGGTGGAGGCTGGTTGTGCGGTGGAGGCTGGTTGTGCGGTGGAGGCTGGTTGTGCGGTGGAGGCTGGTTGTGCGGTGGAGGCAGGTTGTGCGGTGGAGGCTGGTTGTGCGGTGGAGGCTGTGCGGTGGAGGCTGGTTGTGCGGTGGCGGCTGGCTGTGCGGTGGAGGCAGGTTGTGCGGTGGGGGGTGGGTGGGCGGTGGCGGGGGGCTGCGGTGGAGGCAGGTTGTGCGGTGGCGGCTGGTTGTGCGGTGGCGGCTGGTTGTGCGGTGGCGGCTGGTTGTGCGGTGGAGGCTGGCTGTGCGGTGGAGGCTGGTTGTGCGGTGGAGGCTGGTTGTGCGGTGGCGGCTGGTTGTGCGGTGGAGGCTGGTTGTGCGGTGGAGGCTGGTTGTGCGGTGGCGGCTGGCTGTGCGTTTGTGGCTGGCTGTGCGGTGCTGGCTGGCTGTGCGGTGGAGGCTGGTTGTGCGGTGGAGGCTGGTTGTGCGGTGGCGGCTGGTTGTGCGGTGGCGGCAGGCTGTGCGGGGTGGGGTGTTGTGCGGTGGGGCGGTTGGCGTGGTGGGGCGGGGGTGCGGTGGGGTGTTGTGCCGGTGGCGGTGGCCCGTGCGGTGGAGGGGGTTGTGCTTTGGGCGGGGGTTGGCGGGGGGGCGGGGGGGTTTTTGTGCGGGGGGGGGGCTGGCTGGCGGGGGGCGGTTTGGTGCGGTGGAGGCTGGGCGTGCGGTGGGGCGGTTGGGGGGGCGGGTGGGGGGGGCGGTTTTGCGGTGGGGAAGGGTTGTGCGGTGGGGCTGGTTGGGGTGGGGGGCGGGTGCGGTGGGGCGGTTGGCGGTGGGGCGGTTTTGGGGGGGTGGGGCGGGGCGGGTGGCGGGGGTTTGGGGGGTGGCGGCGGAGCATGGGCGGTGGTGCGCTGGTTGTGCGGTGGAGGCAGGATGTGCGGCGGAGGCTGGTTGTGCGGCGGAGACTGGCTGTGCGGCGGAGGCTGGCCGTGAGGCGGAGGCTGGCGGTGCGGTGGAGGCTGGTTGTGCGGCGGAGACTGGCTGTGCGGTGGAGACTGGCTGTGCGGTGGAGGCTGGCTGTGCGGTGGAGGCTGGTTGTGCGGTGGAGGCTGGCTGTGCGGTGGCGGCAGGCTGTGCGGTGGCGGCTGGTTGTGCGGTGGAGGCTGGTTGTGCGGTGGCGGCAGGCTGTGGTGATGGAGGCTGGCTGTTGCGGTAGGAGCGTGTGCTGTGCGGTGGCGGCAGATGTGCAGGTGTCGGATGGCTGTGTCGGGGGTGGCGGTGGCTGTGCGGGTGGAGGCAGGGTGTGCGGGTGGCCGGCTGGGGTGTGCTGGTGGCGGCACTGGTTGTGCGGGTGGCGGCTGGATGTTAGGTGGAGGCTGGCTGTGCGGGGGGGTGGAGGTGGTTGTCGGTGGCGGCTGCTGTGCGGAGGAGGTGGCTGTGCGGTGGAGGCAGTTGGTGCGGTGGAAGGCAGGTTGTGCGGTGGGTCTGGTGTGCGGTTTGAGGCAGGTTGTGCGGTGGAGGCAGGTTGTGCGGTGGCGGCTGGCTGTGCGGTGGCGGCAGGTTGTGCGGTGGAGGCAGGTTGTGTGGTGGAGGCTGGTGTGCGGGGGGTGGCCGGCTGGTTGGCGCGGAGGATGCTGGTTGTGCGGTGAGAGGGCTGGTTGATTGCGCGTGGAGGCGGTGGCGGTGGCGGCTGGGTTGTGCAGTGGAGGATGGATGTGCGGTGGAGGCAGGTTGTGCGGTGGAGGCTGTGCGGTGGAGGCTGGATGTGCGGTGGCGGCTGGGGCTGTGCGGTGGTGGCAGGCTGTTCGGTGGAGGCTGGCTGTGCGGTGGAGCTGCGGTTGTGCACGGTGGAGGCTGGCTGTGCGGTGGCGGCTGGTTGTGCGGTGGAGGCTGGCTGTGCGGTGGAGGATGGCATATGTGCTGGTGGCGGCTGCTGTGCGGGTGGCGGCAGGTTGTGCCGGGGTGGAGGCTGGGACGTAGCTGTGCGGTGCGAGCTGGTTGTGCCCGGATGGAGGCTGGCTGTGCGGTGGCGGCTGGTTGTGCGGGTGGGAGGGCTGGCCTGTGCGGTGGAGCTGGCTGTGCAGGTGGAAGGCGGGCTGTGCGGTGAGCGAGCGGGGGAGCGGCAGGTTGTGCGGTGGAGGCTGTGTGTGCGGTGGCGGCTGTGCGGTGGAGGCTGTGCGGTGGAGGCTGGTTGTGCGGTGGAGGCAGGTTGTGCGGTGGAGGCTGGCTGTGCGGTGGAGGCAGGTTGTGCGGTGGAGGCAGGTTGTGCGGTGGCGGCTGGTTGTGCGGTGGAGGCTGGTTGTGCGGTGGAGGCTGGTTGTGCGGTGGAGGCTGGCTGTGCGGTGGGGGGGGGGGGGGCGGGGGTGGGGGGGCGGCATGTTGTGCGCTGGTGGCCGGCAGGTTGTGCGGTGGAGGCTTGGTTGTTGCAGGGGCGGCAGGTTGTGCGGTGGATCTGGTGTGCAAAGGTGGACGGCTGGCTGTGCGGTGGCGGCTGTGCGGTGGAGGCTGGTTGTGCGGTGGAGGCTGGCTGTGCGGTGGCGGCTGGCTGTGCGGTGGAGGCTGTGCGGTGGAGGCAGGTTGTGCGGTGGAGGCTGGTTGTGCGGTGGCGGCTGGCTGTGCGGTGGAGGCTGGTTGTGCGGTGGAGGCTGGCTGTGCGGTGGAGGCTGGTTGTGCGGTGGAGGCAGGTTGTGCGGTGGCGGCTGGTTGTGCGGTGGAGGCTGGTTGTGCGGTGGCGGCTGGTTGTGCGGTCGGAGGAGGTTGTTTTTGCAGGGGTGGTGGAGGTGGTTGTTTGCGGGGTGGCGGCTGGTTGTGCGGTGGCGGCTGGCTGTGCGGTGGCGGCTGGTTGTGCGGTGGCGGCTGGTTGTGCGGTGGAGGCTGGCTGTGCGGTGGAGGCTGGCTGTGCGGTGGAGGCAGGTTGTGCGGTGGAGGCTGGCTGTGCGGTGGAGGCTGGCTGTGCGGTGGAGGCTGGCTGTGCGGTGGAGGCTGGTTGTGCGGTGGGTGCAGGTGTGCGAGGTGGAGGCTGGTTGTGCTGGTGACTGCAGGTTGTGCGGTTGGAGGAATGTGGGTGGAGGCTGGCTGTGCGGTGGAGGCTGGTTGTGCGGTGGCGGCAGGTTGTGCGGTGGAGGCTGTGCGGTGGCGGCAGGTTGTGCGGTGGAGGTTGTGCGGTGGAGGCTGGTTGTGCGGTGGAGGCTGGTTGTGCGGTGGCGGCTGGCTGTGCGGTGGAGGCTGGTTGTGCGGTGGAGGCTGGCTGTGCGGTGGCGGCAGGTTGTGCGGTGGAGGCTGTGCGGTGGCGGCAGGTTGTGCGGTGGCGGCAGGTTGTGCGGTATGGAGGTGGTGGTGTGCGAGGTTGGCGGCAGGTTGTCGGTGGAGGCTGGCGGTGCGGGTGGCGGCTGGCTTGCGGTGGAGACGGTGACGGCTGTGCGTTGGTGGAGGAAGGTTGTGCGGTGGAGGATGGTTGTAGCAGAGTGGCGGCCTGTGCGGTGTAGGCAGTTAGTTTGTGCTTCGAGGTGGAGGCTGGTGTACGCGTGGCGGCTGTGCGGTCGGAGCAGGTTGTGAGGTTGGAGGTGGTTGTGCTGCGGTGGCGGCTGGCTGTGCGGTGGAGGCAGGTTGTGCGTTTGGTGTGCGAAGGGGTGGTAGGTGGCGGCTGGCTGTGCGGTGGAGGCAGGTTGTGCGGTGGCGGCTGGTTGTGAGGTGGAAGCAGGTTGTGCTCGGGGGGTTGCGGCTGGTTGTGACGGGGTGGAGGCTGGTGTGCGGGTGGCGGCTGGCTGTGCGGGTGGCGGCTGGTTGTGCGGGAGGAGGCTGGTTGTGCGGTGGAGGCTGGCTGTGCGGTGGCGGCTGGCTGTGCGGTGGCGGCTGCTGTGCCGGCTAGGTGGGCGGATGTTGTGCGGTGGCGGATGGGTTGCGGTGGAATGCTGGGCTGTGCTTGTGTGGAGGCTGGCTGTGCGGTGGAGGCAGGTTCGTTGCGGTAGGAGGCTGGTTGTGCGGTGGAGGCTTGTTGTGCGGTGGAGGCTGGCTGTGCGGTGGAGGCTGGTTGTGCGGTGGCGGCTGGTTGTGCGGTGGCGGCTGGTTGTGCGGTGGCGGCAGGTTGTGCGGTGGAGGCAGGCTGTGCGGTGGAGGCTGGTTGTGCGGTGGAGGCTGGTTGTGCGGTGGAGGCTGGTTGTGCGGTGGAGGCAGGTTGTGCGGTGGAGGCAGGTTGTGCGGTGGAGGCAGGTTGTGCGGTGGCGGCTGGCTGTGCGGTGGAGGCTGGTTGTGCGGTGGAGGCTGGTTGTGCGGTGGAGGCTGGCTGTGCGGTGGCGGCAGGTTGTGCGGTGGCGGCTGGTTGTGCGGTGGCGGCTGGTTGTGCGGTGGCGGTGGCTTTGGGTTGGAGGGCTGGCTCGTGCAGGGTGGCGGCAGGTTGTGCAGGGTGTGGCGGCAAGGCTGTGCGGTGGCGGGGATGTGCTCGGGTGAGTGTGGGTTATTGTTGTTGCGAGGTGGCGGGAGCTGGTGTGCGTGGGGGCGGGTGGCGGATTGTTGTGGGGTGGAGGCTAGGTTTGTGCGGTGGAGGGTGGTTGTGCGGTGGAGGCAGGCTGTGGGGGTGGCGGCCTGGTGTCGGTGGAGGAGGTTGGGCAGCGGTGGAGGCTGGTTGTGCGGGTGGAGGCTGGCTGTTGCGGTGGAGGTCTGGTTGTCGGTGGTTGTGGCTGTGCGGTGGTGGCGTGCTGGCTGTGCGGTGGAGGCTGGCTGTGCGGTGGGAGGCTGGCTAGTGCGAGGTGGGTGGCTGGTTGTGCGGTGGCTGGCTGGTTGTTGCGGGGTGGCGGCTGGTGTGCGGTGGTAGGGCTGGTTGTGTCGGGTGGCAGGGCTGGTTGTGCGGTGGCGGCTGGTTGTGCGGTGGAGGCTGGTTGTGCGGTGGCGGCTGGTTGTGCGGTGGCGGCTGGTTGTGCGGTGGAGGCAGGTTGTGCGGTGGAGGCTGGTTGTGCGGTGGAGGCAGGTTGTGCGGTGGAGGCTGGTTGTGCGGTGGCGGCTGGTTGTGCGGTGGCGGCTGGTT
The DNA here is from genome assembly GCA_025379985.1 of Phyllomedusa bahiana. Taxonomy (NCBI): domain Eukaryota; kingdom Metazoa; phylum Chordata; class Amphibia; order Anura; family Hylidae; genus Phyllomedusa; species Phyllomedusa bahiana. The sequence goes on from JAODAL010055521.1 coordinate 11,950, forward strand.
GTGCGGTGGAGGCTGGTTGTGCGGTGGAGGCAGGTTGTGCGGTGGAGGCTGGTTGTGCGTTGGTTGGTGGCGGCAGGCTTGCGGTGGAGGCTGGTTGTGCGGGGTGGAGGAGGCTGGCTGTGCGGTGTCGGCATGGATGTGCGTGGTGGCGTGCTGGTCTGTGAGCTTGGTGGCGGCTGCTGTGCGGTGGAGTGGGTGTGCGGAGGAGGCTGGCTGGTGCGTGGAGGCAGGTTGTGCGGTGGCGGCAGGTTGTGCGGTGGAGGCTGGTTGTGCGGTGGAGGCAGGTTGTGCGGTGGAGGCTGTGCGGTGGCGGCTGGTTGTGCGGTGGCGGCTGGCTGTGCGGTGGAGGCTGGTTGTGCGGTGGCGGCTGGCTGTGCGGTGGAGGCTGGTTGTGCGGTGGAGGCTGGCTGTGCGGTGGCGGCTGGCTGTGCGGTGGCGGCTGGCTGTGCGGTGGAGGCTGGCTGTGTTTGGGTGGGAGGCGTGGATGTGCGGGGAGAGCAGGCTGTGCGGGTGGATGGCTGGTTGTGCGGTGGAGGCTGGCTGTGCGGTGGCGGCTGGTTGTGCGGTGGAGGCTGGCTGTGCGGTGGAGGCAGGTTGTGCGGTGGAGGCTGGTTGTGCGGTGGAGGCAGGTTGTGCGGTGGAGGCTGGCTGTGCGGTGGCGGCTGGCTGTGCGGTGGAGGCTGGTTGTGCGGTGGCGGCTGGCTGTGCGGTGGAGGCTGGTTGTGCGGTGGCGGCTGGTTTGAGTTGGCGGCTGGTTGTGAGGTGGAGGCTGGCTGTGCGGTGGAGGCTGGCTGTGCGGTGGAGGCTGGCTGTGCGGTGGTGGGTGGATGTGCGGTGGAGGCTGGCTGTGCGGGGTGGCGGCTTGTTTGTGCGGGGTGGAGGCGGGCTGTGCGGGGGTGGAGGCTGGCCTGTGCGCTGGGTTGGCCGGGCAAAGGTAAAGTTGTGCGGTGGAGGCTGGCTGTTGCGGGGGGGGTGGCGGCAAGGTTGTGCGGTGGCGTCAGGTTGTGCAAGGAGTAGGTGGCGGTGGCTGTGCGGAGGTTGCGGCTGGCTGTGCTGACTGTGGGGTGGCGGCTGGCTTGTGCTGTGTGGCAGGATTGTGCAGTGGAGGCTGGCTGTGCGGTGGAGGGCAGGAGCAGGCTTGTGCGGTGTGCTGGCAGGGTGTGCGGTGGAGGCTGGTTGTGCGGTTGGAGGCAGGGTGTGCGGTGGCGGCTGGGTGTGCGGTGGTGGAGGCAGGTTTGTGCAGGGGGGTGGCGGCTGGGCGGTGGAGGCAGGCTGTGCGGTGGTGGCTGGTTGTGCGGTGGCGGCTGGCTGTGCGGTGGAGGCTGGCTGTGCGGTGGAGGCTGGCTGTGCGGTGGAGGCAGGTTGTGCGGTGGAGGCTGGTTGTGCGGTGGAGGCAGGTTGTGCGGTGGAGGCAGGTTGTGCGGGGGGTGGAGGGCAGGGGGTTGTGCGGTGGCAGGCTGGGCTGTGCGGTGGAGGCTGGCTGTGTGCGGTGGAGTTAGGTTTGTGCGGGGGGTGGTGGCTGGTTGTGCGGTGGAGGCAAGGTTGTTGCGTAGAGAGGTATGGCGGGTGGCTGTGCGCGTCGGAGGGGCCTGGCGGTGCGGTGGAGGCCAGGTGTGCGGGGTGGGCGGACTGGTTGTGCGGTGGGTAGGATGGTTGTGAAGGTGGCGGCTGGCTGTGCGGTGGAGGCAGGCTGTGCGGTGGAGGCTGGCTGTGCGGTGGAGGCTGGTTGTGCGGGGGGCAGGCTTGGCTGTGCGGTGGCGGGCTGGCTGGTGCGGGGATGGCGGCTGGCTGTGCGAGTCAGGTGGCGGCAGGTTGTGCGGGTAGGCGGGCAGGTTGTGCGGGGAGGCAGGTTTGTGCGGGGTGGAGGCTGGCTGTGCGGTGGCGGCTGGTTGTGCGGTGGCGGCTGGCTGTGAGGTGGAGGCTGGCTGTGCGGTGGCGGCTGGCTGTGCGGTGGAGGCTGGCTGTGCGGTTGAGTGCGCGGCGTGGCTGTGCTGGGTGTCGGCGTTGTTGCGTTGGAGGGCTGGGCTGTGCGGTGGAGGCTGGCTGTGCGGTGGAGGCTGGCTGTGCGGTGGAGGCTGGCTGTGCGGTGGAGGCTGGCTGTGCGGTGGCGGCTGGCTGTGCGGTGGCGGCTGGTTGTGCGGTGGAGGCTGGCTGTGCGGTGGAGGCTGGCTGTGCGGTGGAGGCTGGCTGTGCGGTGGAGGCTGGTTGTGCGGTGGAGGCTGGTTGTGCGGTGGAGGCTGGTTGTGCGGTGGCGGCAGGTTGTGCGGTGGCGGCCAGGGGTTGTGAGGTGGAGGTGGCGTTTTGCGCGGGGGGTGTGCGGCTGGGTTTGCGGTAGGATGGCAGTTGTGCGGTGGAGGTTGGCTGTGCGGGTGGTGGCTGGGTGTGCGATAGGGGTGCGGTGGTTGTGTCGGGTGGCGGCAGGTTGTGCGGTGGAGAGCTGTGCGGTGGAGAGGCAGGTTGTGCGGTGGTGGGATGGCTTGTTTGCGGTGGCGGCTTGGATGGTGCAGGTGGCGGCTGGGCTGGGCGGTGGAGGCTGGCTGTGCTGGTGGAGGCAGGTTGTGCCGGTGGAGGCTGGTTGTGCTTTAGAGGGGTGGCGCTGGTTGTGCGGTGTGGTAGGCTGGTTGTGCGGGTTGGTGGCTGGCTGGATTGTGCATGGTTGGAAGGCAGGTTCGTGCGGTTGGAGGCTGGTTGTGCTGTGGTTGGCGGCAGGTTGTGCTGGTGGAGGTAGGCAGCTGTGCGGGGTTTTTGTGGAAGGCTGGCTGTGCGGGTGGAGGCTGGTAGTGCGGTGGAGGTATTTTGTGCGGTGGAGGCTGTTTGTCTGCGGGTGGCGGCAGGTTGTTCCGGTGGCGGCTGGCTTGTGCGGTGTGCGAGGCTGGTTGTGCGGTGTGCGGCACTGGCTGTGCGGAGGTGTGCGGCCTGGTTGGTGCGGGGTTGGCGGAGATGGTTGTGCGAGCTGGAGGCTGTGGTGCGGGTGTCGCTAGGGCTGGTCTGTGCGGTGGAGGCTGGCTGGCGGTTGGCAGGTGGCATTGTGCGGTGGAGGCTGGCTGTGCGGTGGCGGCTGGTTGTGCGGTGGCGGCTGGCTGTGCGGTGGAGGCTGGCTGTGCAGGGAGTTGGCGGACTGGGGTGTGCCGCTGGTGGCGGATGGGCTGTGCGGGTGGCTAGGCTGGTTGTGTTGTGCGGTGGAGGTCTGGTTGTGCGGGGTGGAGGCGGGCTGTGCGGTGGGAGGCAGTTGTGCGGTGGCGGCTGGTTGTGCGGTGGAGGCTGGCTGTGCGGTGGCGGCTGGTTGTGCACTACGGTGTGCGGATCTAGGAGTGTGTGCTCGGTAGCGGCTGGTTGTGCACGGTGGAGGCTGAGTTGGTGCGGTGGCGGCAGGTGTGCGGTGTAGAGGCTGGTTGTTTGGGTTTGCGCAGGCTGGCTGTGCGGTGGAGGCTGTGCTGTCGCGGTGGGTAGGCGGGTTGTGCGGTGGAGGCAGGCTGTGGCGGTGAGAGGCTGGCTGTTGCGGTGGTAGGACTGGCTGTGCAGGATGGCTGGGCTGGCTGGTGCTAATGTGGGCGGCAGGTTGTTGCAGGCATGGCAGGCAGGTTTGTGCAGTTAAGGTGGAGGCCAGGTTGTGCTAGGGTGGCCGGCTGGCTGTCGCGGTTGGAGGCTGGCTGTGCTTGGTAGGCGGCTGGTTGTGCGTTGGGTGGCGGTTGGGTTGTTCGGGAGGAGGTGGCTGTGCTGTTGGGTGCCGGGCGGCTGATGAGGTGGAGGGCTGGTTGTGCTGGAGGGGGTGACGGCTGGCTGTGCATAGGGTGGAAGGCTGGCTGTGCGGTGGCGGCTGGCTGTGCGGTGGCGGCAGGTTGTGCGGTGGAGGCAGGCTGTGCGGTGGCGGCTGGCTGTGCGGTGGCGGCTGGTTGTGCGGTGGCGGCAGGTTGTGCGGTGGCGGCAGGTTGTGCGGTGGAGGCAGGTTGTGCGGTGGAGGCTGGCTGTGCGGTGGAGGCTGGTTGTGCGGTGGAGGCTGGTTGTGCGGTGGCGGCTGGCTGTGCGGTGGAGGCTGGCTGTGCGGTGGATGGTGTGGCGGGTGGGCTGGTGGCGGTGGAGGGCTGGCCTTGTGCAGGTGGCGGCTGTGCGGTGGAGTGGATGGTTGGGCGGGTGGTGGGCTGCGTTGGCGGTGGAGGGTGGGTTGTGCGGTGGTCGGCATTGGTTGGTGCTGGAGGTGGAGGCTGAGTGGTGGCGGTGGAGGCTATGGTTGTGCGGCTGGAGGCAGGTTGTGCGGTGGAGGCTGGTTGTGCGGTGGAGGATGGCTGTGCGTTGGCGGCGGCCTGGTGTGCGGTGGAGGCTGGTTGTGCGGTGGCGGCTGGCTGTGCTGTGGCGGTGGTGTGGGTGGAGGCTGGCTGTGCGGGTGGAGGCTGGTTGGTGCGTTGAAGGCAGGTTGTTGGGTTTGGGAGGCTGAGTTGTGCGGTGGCGGGGCACAGGTTGTGCTGGTGCGGCTGGGACTGTGCGGTGGTGGAGGGTTGTGTGGTGGAGGCTGTGCGGTGGAGGCTGGTTGTGCGGTGGAGGCTGTGCGGTGGTGGCTGGTTGTGCGGTGGAGGCTGTGCGGTGGAGGCTGGCTGTGCGGTGGAGGCTGGTTGTGCGGTGGAGGTTGTGCGGTGGCGGCAGGTTGTGCGGTGGAGGCTGGCTGTGCGGTTGCGGCTGGCTGTGCGGTGGAGTGCAAAGGCTGTGCGTTGGAGGCAGGCTGTGCGGTGGAGGCTGGCTGTGCGGTGGAGCTGGCTGTGCGGGTGGAGCTGGCTGTAGATAATGGTGGCGGGTGGTTGTTCGGTGGAGGCAGGGTGTGCGGTGGGGGCTGGCTGTGCGGTGGAGGGTGGTTGTGCGGTGGAGGCAGGTTGTGCGGTGGCGGCTGGATGTGCTGAGGTGGCGGCAGGTTGTGAGGTGGAGGTGGCTGGTTTGTGCGGTGGAGGGGCTGGTGTGCGGTTGGAGGCTGGTGTGCGGGGAGGTGGTTGTGCGGGTGGGTGGTGGCGGCTGCTGTGCGTTGGAGGACGCAGGTTGTGTCGGGTGGAGGAGGATGTGACGGTGGAGGCTGGCTGTTGCGGTGGAGGCCAGGGCTGTGCGGTGGAGGCCAGGCTGTGCATTGGTGGTAGGCATGGTGTGCACCGGTGGAGGCAGGTTGTGCGGGTGGAGGCAGGTTGTGTGCTCTGGGTGGCGGCTGGCTGTGCTGCTGGGGGCGGACTGGCTGTGCGGTGGAGGCAGGTGTGCGCGCGGTGGTAGAGCTTGTGGCGGGATTTTGGACTGGATGCGGTGTGGCTTCTTCTGGCGTGTGGTTAAGGTGGAGGCTGGGGGGTGTGCTGGAGTGGAACGGCTGGCTGTTGCGGGGAGAGGTGTGTGCGGCTGGCTGTGCTCAAGCTGCGTGGTGGAGGATGGCTGTGTGGTGGACGGGATGGCTGGTTGCTGGTAGGTGGTTGGAGGCTGGTTGTGCGGTGGCGGCTGGTTGTGCGGTGGCGGCTGGTTCGGTGCGCGTGTAGGTTGTTGTGGGGGGTGGCGGCTGGTGCTTGTTCTGGTGGCGGCTGGTAGTGCATGGTGGCGGCAGGTTGTGCGGGTGGATGCTGGCTTGTGCTAGGGTGGCGGCTGGTTAATGTTGGCAATGGTCGGGTGGCGGTCTGGTGTTACGAGGTGGCGGTGGTTTGTGCTAGGATGGTGGCGGCAGGTTGTGCGGTGTCGGCTTGATGTGCGGTGGCGGCTGGATGTGCGGTGGAGGCTGGTTGTGCTTAGGGTGGCTGGAACTGGTTAGTGGCGCGGTGCGGCCTGAGTTGTGCGAGTTTGGAAGTTTAGCATTAGATGTATTTTCTTAGGGGCGGGACTGGTTGTTCGGTGGGCGGCTGGTTATGGTGCGAGTAGGAGGTGGTTGTGCTAGGTGGAGGTGGGAAGTGCATTATCGGGTTGTTGAGGCTGGGCTGTTGGCTGATCTCTGGTGGGTGCGTGCTGGTTGTGCTTTGGGTAAGATTGGGTTAGGAAGATTGGTCTTGTTAGTGGTCTGGCTGTTGTGCTGGGGGTGGCGGCTGGTTGTGCGGCAGGGGTGGCGGCTGATGGTTTGCGGTGGAGTCTGGATGGTTGTGCGGTGGAGGCTGGTTGTGCGGTGGAGGCTGGTTGTGCGGTGGAGGCTTGTTGTGCGAGTGAGAGGGCAGGTTGTTCGGTATGTGGCGGGCAGGGTCTGTTGCGGTGGAGGCCTGGCTGGTGTCTTTTAGGGTAATGGCGGCAGGTGTGTGCGTGGCTGGTGGCGGCTGGGCTGTTGCGTGGGCGGGTGGGGCGGTTTGTGGCGGGTGGTGGCTGGGCTGTCGCGGTAGGATGGAGGCTGGCTGTGCGGTGGAGGCAGGTTGTGCGGTGGCGGCAGGTTGTGCGGTGGAGGCTGGTTGTGCGGTGGAGGCAGGTTGTGAGGTGGAGGCTGGCAGTGGCGAAGGTGGACGGGTTGGTTGTGACTGGTGGAGGCTGGATGTGCGGTGGAGGCTGGTTGTGCGGTGGAGGCAGGCTGTGCGGTGGAGGCTGGTTGTGCGGTGGAGGCTGGCTGTGCGGTGGCCGGGATGGTTGAGCGGTGAGGCAGAGTTTGTTGCAGGTGGCGGCTGGTTGTGCGGTGGTGGCAGGGCTAGTGCCGGTGGAGGCATGTTGTGACTAGGGTGAGGGTGTGGCGGTGGGTTGTGCGGTGGAGGCTGGTTGTGCGGTGGAGGCTGTGCGGTGGAGGCTGGTTGTGAGGTGGCGGCTGGCTGTGCTTTGGAGGCAGGTTGTGCGGTGGAGGCTGGTTGTGCGGTGGCGGCTGGTTGTGCGGTGGAGGCTGGTTGTGCGGTGGAGGCTGGTTGTGCGGTGGCGGCTGGTTGTGCGGTGGCGGCAGGTTGTGCGGTGGAGGCTGGCTGTGCGGTGGCGGCTGAGCTGTGCTTCAGGTGGCGGCTGGCTAGTGCGTTTGGAGGCAGGTTGTGCTAGGAGGAATGGCTAGTGGTTGTGCGGTGGCGGCTGGCTGTGCGGTGGAGGCAGGCTGTGCGGTGGAGGCAGTTGTGCCAGTGCGGCTGGTTAGTGCAGGGTGGAGGCAGGTTTTTGTGCTGGTGGAGGCAGGTTGTGCTGTTGGGCGGCTGGTCTGTGCGGGTGGCGGCTGCTGTGCGGTGGAGGCAGGTGTGCGGTGGCAAGCTTGGACTAGGGCGGTGGAGGCTAGGTAGCTGTGCGGTGGTGGCAGGTTGTGCGGCTGGGTGGTAGGCTGTGCAGGGTGAGAGGCTGGCTGTGCGTTGGTGGCGGCTGCTGTGCCTTTGAGTGGCGGGTGCTGGTGCGGTGGAAGGCAGGCATGTGCGGTGGGATAAGGCTGGCTGTGCGGGGTCGGAGGCAGGATGTGTGCGAGATGTGGAGGAGGTTGTGCATGGTGGCGGCAGGTTGTTGCGGGGAGTGGTTGTGCGGTGGAGGGCTGGGGCTGTGGCGGGTGGTGGTCAGGTTGTGCGGGTGGCGGCTGGCTGTGCAGGTGGCGGTACGCTGGGCTGATGCTGGTTGGCGGCAGGTGTGCTCAGAAGGTGGCAGGGACTAGGTTTGTGCAGGGGTGGCGGCTGGTTGTGCGCTAGGATTAGTGGGGATGGCTGGCTGGCGTTGTGCTTGGAGGTGGCGGCAGGGCTCTGAGTGATGTGAGTGTGGATAATTTTTTGAAATCTTATAAAAAGTTATTTACTGTGCGAATGGAGAGGTGGGCGGCATGGTCTGATGCTGGGTGGAGGTGGTGTGCGGTGGCGGCTGGTTGTGCTGGGTGGCGGCTAGGTTGTGCGGTGGAATGGAAGCTGGTGTGCGCGGGGTTGGAGCACGGTTATTGTGCGGTGGAGGCTGGTTGTGCGGTGGAGGCTGGATGTGCGGTGGAGGCAGGGTGTGCGGTGGAGGCTGGATGTGCGGTGGAGGCTGGCTGTGCGGTGGCGGCTGGATGTGCGGTGGAGGGTTGGGCGGTGCGGTCGGGTGGCGGACTGGGCTGTGCGGTAGGAGGTGGCTGTGGCTTTAGGGGTGGCGGACTGGTGTTGCAATGGTTTGGTGGCCGGGCAGGTTGTGCGGAGAAGGTGGTTAGGCTGGATGTTTCGGTGGTGGCTGGCTGTGCGGTGGAGGCTTGTTGTGCGGTGGAGGCTGGCTGTGCGGTGGCGGCTGGTTGTGCGGTGGAGGCTGGCTGTGCGGTGGAGGCTGGTTGTGCGGTGGAGGCTGGCTGTGCGGTGGAGGCTGGCTGTGCGGTGGAGGCTGGTTGTGCGGTGGAGGCTGGTTGTGCGGTGGCGGCTGGTTGTGAGGTGGAGGCTGGCTGTGGCGGTAGGAGGCTGGCCTGTGCGGGTGGGCGGCTGGTTGTGCGGTGGGCGGCTGGTTGTGCGGTGGAGGTTGTGCGGTGGCGGCAGGTTGTGCGGTGGCGGCTGGCTGTGCAGGTGGCTGGTGGTTGTTCGGGTGGCGGGCAGGTTGTGCTGGTGGAGGGCAGGCTGGGACTGTGCGGTGGAGGCATGCGGTGCTGCGGTGGAGGATGGTTGTGCGGGTGGAGGCTGTGCGGTGGAGGCTGGTTGTGCGGTGGAGGCAGGTTGTGCAGGTGTGGGTGGCTGGCTGGCTGTGCGTGGTGGAGTGAAGGCTTGTGCAGGTGGAGGGCTGGTTGTGCGTTGGGTGCGGCAGGTTGTGCACCTTATCCTAGTGGTGGAGGCTGGCTGTGCGGTGGAGGCTGGTTGTGCGGTGGAGGCAGGTTGTGCGGTGGCGGCAGGTTGTGCGGTGGAGGCAGGTTGTGCGGTGGAGGCTGGTTGTGCGGTGGAGGCTGGTTGTGCGGTGGAGGCTGTGCGGTGGAGGCTGTGCGGTGGAGGCTGGCTGTGCGGTGGCGGCTGGCTGTGCGGTGGAGGTGCTGGGGTGAGAGGCGCTGGCTGTTGCGGTGCGAAGGCTGGTTGTGCGGTGGAGGCTGGTTGTGCGGTGGAGGCAGGTTGTGCGGTGGCGGCTGGTTGTGCGGTGGAGGCTGGTTGTGCGGTGGAGGCTGGCTGTGCGGTGGAGGCTGGCTGTGCGGTGGAGGCAGGTTGTGCGGTGGCGGCAGGTTGTGCGGTGGTAGGCCAGGTTGTTGCGGTGGAGGCTAGGCTGTGCTGGTGGCGGGTGTTGTGCTGCGTGGCGGCTGGCTGTGCGGTGGCGGCTGGTTGTGCGGTGGCGGCAGGTTGTGCGGTGGAGGCTGGTTGTGCGGTGGAGGCTGGCTGTGCGGTGGAGGCTGGCTGTGCGGTGGAGGCAGGTTGTGCGGTGGCGGCTGCGTTTGTGCGGGGTGGCGGATGGCTGTTGCGGGTAGGTGGAGGCTGGTTGTTGCGGTGGCAGGCTGGGCTGTGCTGGGGTGGTGGCGGCTTGTGCGGCTGGGGTGGGATTGTGCGGTGGAGGCAGGTTGTGCGGTGGAGGCAGGTTGTGCGGTGGAGGCTGGTTGTGCGGTGGCGGCAGGTTGTGCGGTGGAGGCTGGTTGTGCGGTGGAGGCTGGTTGTGTGGTGGAGGCTGGTTGTGCGGTGGCGGCTGGCTGTGCTGGTGGCGGCAGGTTGTGCGGTCGGAGGATAGGTTTGTGCGGTGGGTCGGAGGCTGGATGTGCGGTGGAGGATGGGCTGTGCTCCATAAGGAAATCTGGCTGGCGGCTGGGGCTGTGCGGTGGAGGATGGCTGTATGCCGGTGGAGGCTGGGCATGTGCGGTGGCAGGCTGGCTGCTGTGAGGTGGAGGCTGGTTGCTGCGGGGATTGGCTTGGGCAATGGCTGGGCGTGGTCGGAGGATGCTGTGCGGTTGGTGGCTGGCTATGTTGCGGTGGCGGCTGGTTGGATGCGGTGGAGGTGGCTGTTGCGTGGTGGCGTCAGGCTCGTGCGGGGTGGGTGGCGGTGGCATGTGCGGTGGAGTGTGTTGTGCGTGGAGGCACGGTTGTGCGGGTGGTGGAGGCTGGTTGTGCGGTGGCGGCAGGTTGTGCGGTGGCGGTTGTGCGGTGGAGGCTGGTTGTTGCGGTGAGAGGTCTGGGTGGTGCGGTGCGTTGGCCTTGGTTGTGCAAGAGTCATGCTGTGGCGGGCTGGCTGTGCGGTGGAGGCAGGTTGTGCGGTGGAGGCAGGTTGTGCGGTGGAGGCAGGTTGTGCGGTGGAGGCAGGTTGTGCGGTGGAGGCAGGTTGTGCGGTGGGAGGCTTGGTTGTTGCGCGTGGCGGCAGGTGCTTGTGCTCGGGGTGGCGGCTGGTTTGTTGCGGTGGAGGCAGGTTGATGACGGGGGGAGGCAGGTTGTGCGGTGGAGGATGTTTGTGCACGGTGGCGGCTTACTCTGTAGTGTATGTGCTTGCACTCAGGTCTGATCATCTGTAGACTGTGCTGCACTCAGGTCTGTGCGCTTCTTTCCTGTAATGTTAGAGCCTTAGCACCCAGGTCTGCTCCTCTGTAGTGTATGATGCTTGCACTCAGGTCTGCTCCTCTGTAGTGTCTGTGCTGCACTCAGGTCTGCTCCTCTGTAGTGTATGTGCTGCACTCAGGTCTGCTCCTCTGTAGTGTATGTGCTGCACTCAGGTCTGCTCCTCTGTAGTGTATGTGCTGCACTCAGGTCTGCTCCTCTGTAGTGTATGTGCTGCACTCAGGTCTGCTCCTCTGTAGTGTATGTGCTGCACTCAGGTCTGCTCCTCTGTAGTGTATGTGCTGCACTCAGGTCTGCTCCTCTGTAGTGTATGTGCTGCACTCAGGTCTGCTCCTCTGTAGTGTATGTGCTGCACTCAGGTTCTGCTACCTCTGAATTGTAGGTGCCTGAACTCAGGTCTTGCTCTCTGTATTGTATTGGGCTTGCACTTCTGGTATTGCTCCGCTGTAGTGTAGAGCTGCACTCAGGTTGCTCCTCTCTGTATCTGTATGTGCTTGCACTCAGGTTGCTTCTCTTGTGTGTATGTGCTGCAGTTCAGGTTATGATCCTTCTTAATGTATGGTGCTAATGTCAACTCAGGGTATGCTTCCTCTGTAGTGTATGTGCTGCAATCATGTCTGCTCTCTTGTAACTAGTGTTATTGTGCTGCACTCAGGGTTCTGCTCACCTGTAGTGTATGTTGCTGCAGACTTAAGGTCTGCTCTCCCTCTGTAGTGATGTGTGCACTCAGGTATGCTCCTCTGTTGTGTTGAAGACTGCGCAGACTCATGGTCTAGCTCCTCTGTAGTCTATGTAGCTGCCACTCAGGTCTGCTCCTCTGTGTGTATGGTGCTGCACTCGGTCTGCTCTCTGTAATGTATGGCTGCATCAGGTCTTGTCCTCTTGTAGTGATGTGCTGCACTCAGGTCTGCTCCTCTGTAGTGTATGAGCTGCTCAGTGGTCTGCTCCTCTGTAGTCTGTGCTGCACTCAGGTCTGCTCCTCTGTAGTGTATGTGCTGCACTCAGGTCTGCTCCTCTGTAGTCTGTGCTGCACTCAGGTCTGCTCCTCTGTAGTGTATGTGCTGCACTCAGGTCTGCTCCTCTGTAGTCTGTGCTGCACTCAGGTCTGCTCCTCTGTAGTGTATGAGCTGCACTCAGGTCTGCTCCTCTGTAGTCTGTGCTGCACTCAGGTCTGCTCCTCTGTAGTCTGTGCTGCACTCAGGTCTGCTCCTCTGTAGTGTATGTGCTGCACTCAGGTCTGCTCCTCTGTAGTGTATGTGCTGCACTCAGGTCTGCTCCTCTGTAGTCTGTGCTGCACTCAGGTCTGCTCCTCTGTAGTGGTTGGTTGCTGACTACTCAGGGGTACTTGCTCCTCTGTAGTGTATGTGCTGCACTCAGGTCTGCTCCTCTGTAGTCTGTGCTGCACTCAGGTCTGCTCCTCTGTAGTGTATGTGCTGCACTCAGGTCTGCTCCTCTGTAGTGTATGTGCTGCACTCAGGTCTGCTCCTCTGTAGTCTGTGCTGCACTCAGGTCTGCTCCTCTGTAGTCTGTGCTGCACTCAGGTCTGATCATGCTGTATGTATGTGCTTACTCAGGTCTGTATCCTCTGTAGTCTGTGCATTTGCACTCAGGTCTG
>JAODAL010055522.1:0-23899 GCA_025379985.1 Phyllomedusa bahiana
TTTAAAGGTGCTAGCCCCCCTCAAAACGCGCATTCAGAGCAAAGGGGAAAAGCCATCTAAAAAGGGAATGTGTTCTCTGTGAGGATGGCGAGGAGTGCTTAGGTGACGCCCCTTTTGAAGGGTGTGCCGGTAATCCTGAAATAAGGGATGCTTGACCCCGGGAAACTAAAATATGGCGCAGTTCCTAGCTTCTCCATGATCCCCTTTTCCTTTCTGTTTAATCGTGAAGCAAATTAATGTCCCTTGGGAGCGTTTTAGCATTAGGCCAAAGCGTTTGTGGGCCCTATCCGCTTATAGGACCGGGAGGGGAACTTTTAAACTTGTTTGAAATGGGTCTGGGAGGGAAATTGCCCCCTCGTCCCCCTGGGCCTCGGGAGCCTCTGATTCGAATTTTTCATTGCGCCCCGTTTGTCAAGATCTTCCAGGTGGGGGCCATCCTTTTTACCATGGAGATTTGATCTAACATTGAGATGATTTGCGCGACATTTTTGCGGGTATTGTCGTGACCTCCCTAAATCTCAAACCTTGGAGGCAACTGTTTTAATGTCCTGTCTGATGCTAGAAATTATCTCTGAGGCCCCTGTTTAACTTCTAAACGGGCTCACCGTCTTCCTTGGGGGGGGGGAAGTGTGCGCAGCCCCCCCCCCATGGCTGCTTGCCCATGTGGACTATGGGGCAGAAAGTAGGCAGGCGCCCCACCATGATGGGGTCATATCAAGTTCTTAGGGGAGTCGGAGGAGACCCCAAAGTCCGGCTGTCCCTATCTGCAGGGGGGGCCTAGTGGGTGGTGTGGGTGGGCTGTCGGCTTGGGTGCCTGTCCTGACCCTGTGCAGGGCTTTAGCAGCCATAGTGCTGTATAAGGGCTGAGAGGCAAGTGCCCCAGTGATTCTTGCTCAGTAGGAGCAAGCAGGGAGAGGGAGGGGGCGCTCGCTGAGGCTGCGTACCTGCTCCGGTGATGTGCTGGTCCCGGGGGCCCTGCAGGGATGCCTGTTTTGTTCCTGGGCTGCTCTGAGGCCCTGGGGAGTGGCCTCCCAACAGCGTGCCCCCTCTTCTTCCAGCGCTTGGGGACGCTGCAGTTTCCGGTCCTTTGGCGTGTGGGAGGCGAGGGTAATGGCGCCGATGGCCCGGGAACGACACCCCACGTGGCGGGCCGCGGAGAAGGAAAGGCGTCTAGCGGCGTCCGCACTGCAAGGGGGGTCTGAAGTGTGCCCGATCTCTTCTCCTGCTGCTGGGACCTTCCTTTTACCCATTTAGGGGTGCTCGCGGTACGGCGGGATTCCGTGCTTCTCAGCGGTTTGGTGCGGGAGCTCTTCCACCATGCGTCCTACTCCATCGACTTCCGGTACCGCCTCCCGACGATCTTAATTGATAAACAGAGCTAAGGTGTTAAGCACTCACGGCCAGAGTGAGCTCCGGCCGTGGGTGATATGGCATGAGGCCAGCAGAAATTTAGCTGGCTCCATGTCGCGATCGTGCGTTGCTCACTTGTAAGCAATGTTGTCCAATGTTGGGAAGGGGTTAAAATGGTACACGGTGCCATAAACGCTTTCGATATCCCTCCATTGCTCCAAGGCCAGGACTAATTTATATCATGGTCTGTGGACGTGCCCAATGGTACAGACATTCTGGAAGGAGATATGGATTTTGTTGTCCTTGCTATGGAGGGGACCGATGGGTAGATCTCCAATAGTGCTTTTATTACATGGGCAGGAGAGAAATGAGAGTGAGGCGCTCACACAACAGGGAGGCAAAATGTAAGCAATTATTCACATAACCCTCATGGTCGCAAAGAGATGCCTATTGGCCAAGTGGTTGGAGTCGGGAGTGCCAGATCTCGCCATAGTGATAGAGCAAACTAAAGAATATGTGTGAGCTGATCAATTGTATACAGAACGTCACAAAGAGGCAATGACGAAGAATTATTTAAAAAAATGGAGAGCCTTCACAGAGAAATTGCACACAGAAAACGAAATAGAAAAGCTAATAGGTATCTTTCCGTACACCAGTTGATTTTTGACAGAAACCCAAATGGGGTCATTGGGCAGACTGCAATCTACAGATAACACACACGACCTGGATGGCAATAATCCGTCATTCATTCCAGCTGGAGCAATGTCTCAACTAAATGTTTGGGTTGGAACAGATGGAGGGAGTAAGTGCTACCTAGTCCTGGCTTGTTATGTTTTTGTTGTTGTTTGTCCTTTTCTAAGTTAAGGTGAACGACTTAGTGAGCAAAATAAAACCTCAGTTTTCTTAGAGGACAATGTGAATAAGTAAAATAATCGACAACTCTTGTTTGCTTAGTAGACTCTCTTTAATGTGATAGGAGTGCAACTGTTTTTATACACATGGAAAATTTTGGTGCTTAATACATGACAAATTACTTCTGTCGATACATATACTGTCTATGATGGTACACTGTTAAATAAAGAACCTCATAAAATATATAAAAAAAAAGCAGGTAACACGTAGGACAAGTGTAGAGCTCTACTGTATGACCGGCTGACTTAAGATGTTTTTAGGGATCATAACTACGAGGTGGTTTTTTCTTCTTCTGGAATTGGGCTTCCTGGACAGACAGAGGTCATAGATGATAGATATAGTGGCTTCCTGGACAGACAGAGGTCATAGATGATAGATATAGTGGCTTCCTGGACAGGTAGAGGTCATAGATGAAATATATAGTGGCTTCCTGGATAGGCAAAGAACATAGATGATTGATATAGTGGCTTCCTGGACAGACAGAGATCATAGATGATAGATATAGTGGCTTCATGGGACAGACAGAGGTCATACATGATAGATATAGTGGCTTCCTGGACAGACAGAGGTCATAGATTATAGATATATTGGCTTCCGGAACAGACAGAGGTCACAGATAATAGATATAATGGCTTCCTGGAAAGACAGAGGTCATAGATGATAGCTATAGTTGCTTCCTGGGACAGACAGAGCTCATAGATGATAGATATAGTGGCTTCTTGGACATACAAAGGTTGTAGATGAAGACATAGGGGCTTCCTGGACATACATAGGTCATAGATGGTAGATATAGTGGCTTCCTGGACAGACAGAGGTCATAAATTGTAGATATAGTGGCTTCTTGGACATACATAGGTCATAGATGGTAGATATAGTGGCTTCTTGGACATACATAGGTCATAGATAATAGATATAGTGGCTTCCTGGACAGACAGAGGTCATAGATGGTAGATATAGTGGCTTCTTGGACATACATAGGTCATAGATTATAGAAATAGTGGCTTCTTGGACATACAGAGGTCATAGATGAGAGATATAGTAGTTTCCTGGACAGGCAAAGAACATAGATGATAGATATAGTGGCTTCCTGGACAGAAAGAGGTCATAGATGATAGATATAGTGGCTTCATGGGACAGACAAAGGTCATAGATGATATATATAATGGCTTCCTGGACAGACAGAAGTCACAGATGATAGATATAGTGGCTTCATGGGACAGACAGAGGTCATAGATGATAGATATAATGGCTTCCTGGACAGACAGAGGTCACAGATAATAGATATAGTGGCTTCCTGGGACAGACAGAGGTTATAGACAGTATATATAGTGGCTTCCTGGACATACAGAGGTTATAGATGATAGATATAGTGGCTTCCTAAACAGACAGAGGTCATAGATGGTAGATATGTTGGATTCTTGGACATACAGAGGTCATAGATGGCAGATATAGTGGCTTCCTGGGACATACAAAGGTTGTAGATAAAGACATAGTGGTTTCCTGGACCTACATAGGTCATAGATGGTAGATAAAGTGGCTTCTTGGACATACATAGGTCATAGATGATAGATATAATGGCTTTTTGGAAATACATAGGTCATAGATGGTAGATATAGTGGCTTCTTGGACAGACAGAGGTCATAGATGATAGATATAGTGGCTTCCTGAACAGACAGAGGTCATAGATGGTAGATATAATGGCTTCTTGGACATACATAGGTCATAGATGATAGATATAGTGGCTTCTTGGACAGACAGAGGTCATAGATGATAGATATAGTGGCTCTTGGACATACATAGGTTTTAGATGTAGATAAAGTGACTTCTTGGACATACATAGGTCATAGATGCTAGAAATAGTGGCTTCTTGGACATACAGAGGTCATAGATGATAGATATAGTGACTTCCTGGACAGACAGAGGTCATAGATGGTAGATATAGTGGCTTCTTGGACATACATAGGTCAAAGATGGTAGATACAGTGGCTTCTTGGACATACATAGGTCATAGATGGCATATATTGGCTTCCTGGGACATACAGAGGTCGTAGATGAAGACATAGTGGCTTCCTGGACATACATAGGTCATAGATGATAGATATAGTGGCTTCCTGGACAGACATAGGTCATAGATGGTAGATATAGTGACTTCTTGGACATACAGAGGTCATAGATGATAGATATAGTGGCTTCTTGGACAGACAGAGGTCATAGATGGTAGATATAGTGGCTTCCTGGGACATACATAGGTCATAGATGGTAGATATAGTGGCTTCTTGGACATACATAGGTCATAGATGGTAGATATAGTGGCTTCTTGGACATACATAGGTCATAGATGGCATATATTGGCTTCCTGGGACATACAAAGGTCGTAGATGAAGACATAGTGGCTTCCTGGACATACATAGGTCATAGATGATAGATATAGTGGCTTCCTGGACAGACAGAGGTCATAGATGTTAGATAGAGTGGCTTCTTGGACATAAAGAGGTCATAGATGGTAGATATAGTGGTTTCCTGGGACATTCAAAGGTCGTAGATGAAGACATAGTGGCTTCCTGGACATACATAGGTCATAGCTGGTAGATATGGTGGCTTCTTGGACATACATAGGTCATAGATGATAGATATAGTGGCTTCCTGGACAGACAGAGGTCATAGATGCTAGAAATAGTGGCTTCATGGACAGACCCGAGTAATAGATTGATAGAATAATGGCTTTCCCGGACAAAACAGAGGTCATAGATGATAGATATAGTGACGTCTTGGACATACATAGGTCATAGATGCTAGAAATAGTGGCTTCTTGGACATACAGAGGTCATAGATGATAGATATAGTGGCTTCTTGGACATACAGAGGTCATAGATGATAGATATAGTGGCTTCTTGGACATACATAGGTCATAGATGGTAGATATAGTGGCTTCCTGGGACATACAAAGGTCGTAGATTAAGGCATAGTGACTTCCTGGACATACATAGGTCATAGATGGTAGATATAGTGGCTTCCTGGACATACATAGGCCATAGCTGGTAGATATAGTGGCTTCTTGGACATACTGTACATAGGTCATATATGGTAGATATAGTGGCTTCTTGGACATACATAGGTTTATAAAATGGTAGATATAGTGGCTTCCTTGGGGCATACAAAGGTCGTAGATGAAGACGTGGGCTTCTGGGCAAATAATATAGATCTAGAAAGATAGATATAGTGGCTTCCTGGACAGACAGAGGTCATAAATTGTAGATATATTAGGTCATATATGGTAGATATAGTGGCTTCTTGGACATACATAGGTCATAGATGATAGATATAGTGGCTTCTTGGACATACAGAGGTCATAGATGATAGATATAGTGGCTTCCTGGGACATACAAAGGTCGTAGATGAAGACGTGGCTTCCTGGACATATATAGGTCATAGATGATAGATATAGTGGCTTCCTGGACAGACAGAGGTCATAAATTGTAGATATAGTAGGTCATAGATGCTAGAAATAGTGGCTTCTTGGATATACAGAGGTCAGAGATGGTAGATATAGTGGCTTCCTGGGACATACAAAGGTCGTAGATGAAGGCATAGTGGCTTCCTGGAGATACATAGGTCATAGATGATAGATATAGTGGCTTCCTGGACAGACAGAGGTCATAGATGGTAGATATAGTGGCTTCTTGGATATACAGAGGTCATAGATGGTAGATATAGTGGCTTCTTGGACATACATAGGTCATAGATGGTAGATACAGTGGCTTCTTGGACTACAAGGTCATTTGAAAGGTAGATATAGTGGCTTCCTGGGACATTTCAAAGTCCGTAGATTTAAGGCCCTAAATGACTTCCTGGACATACATAGGTCATAGATGGTAGATATAGTGGCTTCCTGGACATACATAGGCCATAGCTGGTAGATATAGTGGCTTCTTGGACATACTGTACATAGGTCATATATGGTAGATATAGTGGCTTCTTGGACATACATAGGTCATAGATGGTAGATATAGTGGCTTCCTGGGACATACAAAGGTCGTAGATGAAGGCATAGTGGCTTCCTGGACATATATAGATCATAGATGATAGATATAGTGGCTTCCTGGACAGACAGTGGTCATAGATGGTAGATAGAGTGGCTTCTTGGACATACAGAGGTCATAGATAGTAGATAGAGTGGCTTC
Organism: Phyllomedusa bahiana; assembly: GCA_025379985.1. Lineage (NCBI taxonomy): Eukaryota > Metazoa > Chordata > Amphibia > Anura > Hylidae > Phyllomedusa > Phyllomedusa bahiana. The sequence goes on from JAODAL010055522.1 coordinate 6,444, forward strand.
TTGGACATACAGAGGTCATAGATGGTAGATATAGTGGCTTCTTGGACATACAGAGGTCATAGATGGTAGATATAGTGGCTTCCTGGGACATACAATGGTCGTAGATGAAGACATAGTGGCTTCGTGGACATACATAGGTCATAGATGATAGATATAGTGGCTTCCTGGACAGAGAGGTCATAGATGGTAGATATAGGGACTTCTTGGACATACATAGGTCATAGATGCTAGAAATAGTGGCTTCTTGGACATACAGAGGTCATAGATGATATATATATAGTGGCTTCCTGGACATACAGAGGTCATAGATGATAGATATAATGGCTTCTTGGACAGACATAGCCCATAGATGTGGCTTATTGGATATACAGAGGTCATAGATGATAGATATAGTGGCTTCCTGGACATACATAGGTCATAGATGGTAGATAAAATGGCTTCTTGGACATACATAGGTCATAGATGGTAGATATAGTGGCTTCCTGGACATACATAGGTCCGCCTACCTCGTTTAAACTAGTGCAGGATAATTCAGTAGCAGGTTCCTATCACTCCCTGAGATGTTGTAGTCTGAATGGACTCCTAGTGAGGTAACATGTTCAGTGTTAGGGACTCATCTGTACTGGGATCCCCTTGACGCTATTGGGAGGTGAGCTTAATACAATCTTTGATCAAAAACTGTAAACTAAGAATCCCAGGTTTTTCATATTTTCCTTAGCAGTAATGCATTTCCAATATTCCTATATACCTTGATGTTTCACTTAGTTTTTAGTGTGCCACTGATATTTGTATTAGATATAGGTCATAGGTGGTAGATATAGTGGCTTCTTGGACATACATAGGTCATAGATGGTAGATATAGTGGCTTCTTGGACATACAGAGGTCATAGATGGTAGATATAGTGGCTTCTTGGACAGACAGAGGTCATAGATGATAGATATAGTGGCTTCCTGGGACATACAAAGGTCGTAGATGAAGACATAGTGGCTTCCTGGGACATACAGAAGTCACAGATGATAGATATAGTGGGTTCTTGGACATACAGAGGTTACAGATGATAGACATAGTGGCTTCCTGGACAGACAACAGATAAAAAAGACAACAAAGAGAAGCATTTCCCCATGTTAAGTATTACAGGAAAGGGGAGCAATACGTTTACAATGATATGCTCACCTTTTTCTGTTGTGCAATCTGGGGACATAACGATCCTGAATGCAAAATGCTGGTTCCTCGGGACTCAGATGATTCCTTGGTCTGCTGCTCAATCGTGGTAATACACTACCCCCCTGTATGTAACAGGGCTGGTAGAAATAAATGTGATAGTACCGAAGCCAGAATCGCCACGGACTCTTGTGTTGGTTGATAACTAGACTATTAAAGTTCATGGTAAAAAAGCACTGACCTTATGGAATTGTTTTGCTCTGAAAGCATAAAACAAAACAGTAAACGTGGATGTAAAAGCAACGCGTTTCGTATCCTTCTATTGGACATTTCATCAGGCTTCTATCATATATGAAACTAATCTCCCTAATAAACAAGGGCCCCCCAAGAGTGACTGACGGTTAATTGTCAATGTCAGTGGTAGTAGGTGTATCCTCAAAATAGTAATATACAACCTATACACCATCTGAGCCGTTTGAGTGCTAAGCAGGGTGGGGAGTTAAAAAGCGGAGTTTTCTGTGTTCAGTAAGGTTGTTTTCTCTTGCAGCTTGTGATAGAAATACGGACACAGTTTAAAGACCATTATTTCCTTTCGGTATGGTCACATGGCTTATTTTGCCGTGTATTCTGCTGCGCATTTCGCGGTGAAATGCGTGCCGCAATTACGGTAAATCATAGCTCTCATAGAGAGCTATGGATTACGCGTCGTCCCCCTGCGCATACAATACGATCGTATTGTCTGCACAGGGAGAGAATTGACATGTCAATTGTTAGGCCACTGACAATGGATGTCTATGGGGCCGGCCCCCACGTGCTTTGGAAGTATGTGCTGATCAGCGCGTGCTTCTAAAACACTCGACGTATTGCGGCGCATACTATATGTGCCCCAATACGCCGTGTGAACATATCCTTCTGTTGTGCACCTCATTAGAGGAAGGGTTAACTGGTGTCAGGTGATTAAATTCCACCGCAGGACTATTTTGAGCATGCTCGTCCTGAGCTGCTTGCACTGAGTGCTAAACGGAGTTTGTGGAGTTTAAAAAAGGGAGTTAAAAACAGGAGTAAAAAAACAGTAAGTAAACCATCTTTATTCTGTAAATCTTTATTGCTTTTGTAACTGAATAATGGACAAAATGTCTGACAGTTCTCTTCAGTGTACAGTCTGCCATGTGTATTGTAGGGGCTCACTTGCATCCGGACGCCATCTTGGACCATCCCGGGATTGCTTAGCTCTGGGATCGCAACTTTTGGTAGGCGGGCTGGCACTCCAATATATGTCACACTGACACCAAGCGTCTCTTTCTGGCTTCAGCCAGCTTTATTTCCTCTTCAGGAGAGGTCAGTACAGATGCATGCAAAACATAAACAAAATCCTCGGCCGTCCGGCCACTAACTATACATGAAATGGGTCCCTCACTAACTATGGACTTGGCCTACTGCCAACGCCACAAATACGTTCACCAACCTCTGCTGGATCCAGCTTCCTTAAAGCAGTCACCTGCTTGCCTCAAGCCTCTGGGGGCTAGAGCCTCTCTTCAGCTCCTTTGCTACTCAATACTGCAGGTAGCAGAGCATGCCCCTGATCACAGGCCTTTTATAGGTCTGCACCAAAATGTGGCCTGGAACGTGGGAACAGCCACCCACCCAGCTGCAGCTGTTCTGGGAAAACCAGCCCATAATGGCTGGACATCGGCCGTACTACATACAGCCGTCAGCAGCCTAGTGTTGCTGACAGAAAACCACTGACTTCCCCCACCAAGACCAGGCCCTTGGTGGCACGTTTCTAGGAGTCCTGACGTACGCCACCTAGAGGCAGCACCATGTGACCGCATAAGGTTGCTCTGCCACAGTATGCACTACTAGATCTATTCAATAACATTCGTCCCGTGTTTACGGACATGCATATAAAAACTTCTGTACACAATAGAAAAGAGATGTGGTATACTCAAGTTTAGTAGTCCAGCATAGAACTCGTGTTCGGACTCAATCCATCAGTAGACGTAGCTGAGGAGATGTTTGACAAGAGCGAGCTACACACTCAGAGAGCCGGACAGTTTGGCATTCTGTTTCCCTGACGGCCCTGCACTTAGCAGCATAGGGGCTGTCGTCCAGTTGGGGTTTGCCTCCTAGGGCAGCACGCCAAGTAGGCAGGGACAGTGGGCTGGGTGGCAGTCAGGGCCCACTGTACCTCCTCTAACGTGACAACTCTATTCAAAATTTTCTCTCCTTTCTGAATGAGAATTCGTCGGGTATCAATTTTACAATGTCCAATCATAGATAAGAAGTTGTTTTTTTAGATTTACATCTCGGTGTAAATAATGGAAAAATTAGTTCTCACACTTATTTAAAAAAAAAAACAAAAAACAGATTCTAACAATTATCTTACATTTAATGCAAATCACCAGTGCAGCTGGGTTAGAAATGTCCCATTCGGGCAACTCAGACAAGTGAGGAAGAATTGTACAACAAATTAGGACTTTAATAAACAGGCAGATACACTTACGGATAAATTTATTCAAAAAAATTACCCTAAGAAACTAATATCAGAAGCGGGGGGAAAGGCAGAGAAACTAACGCAAACTTCTTAATCCAGATAAAGTCATCTGTAAAAAAGAAAGAGAATTCAATCTAAGTTTCATAACTACTCAGAATTCACAATATAGAGAAATAAGAAATGTGCTATTTAAGCACTGGAACATTTACAGCTCGACCCGGTGTTGAAATCCATAATACCACCCAAAGCTCAATTTATCTACTGTACAGAAGAGCTAGGACTATAAAAATATCCTCTGTGCCAGAACGACCTTAGATGGTCACAGATTTCTGCCAGTAGGGGGAATACAGCAGGTATCCTGCTGCCGATGCGCCACCGAGGACCTGGTCTTGGTGGGGAAAGCCAGCTATTTGGTGTCAGTAGCCATACGTTGTATCTAGTATGGCTGCTATGCGGTTATTATCAGCTGGCTTTTCCTTGACTGGCCAAAGCGTTGGGTGGGAGACCGTTCCCGCATTGCAGGTCAGGCTTTTGGAACATCCCTGGAGGCATATAAAAAGCCTGGTACTGCAAGTGTTCAGGGGGCGTGGTGGCTGCCAGAAGCTTAAGCCGCAGGGGTGCGGGAGAAGAGGCTCTGCTCCCCAGAGGCCTGTGGGAAGCCTGTATACCAGTGGTGGCTGGTTAAAGGGGTGTGTATAGTGGTCCTGAGTAGTAGACTCAGACCACAGCTAACTCTCATTGAGTTAGTAAGTGGCCAGACGGCCGAGATGTTTGTTTGTTATGTTGTTATAATCCTGTGCCTGGTGTCAGAAGGTTGATTCCATTCCAATTGCGCCAATTACGATCTACCAAAGAACGGCGATCTAGGAGCTAAGAAACCCCCAGGATGGACCAAACGTGAGTGAAAGCTTACATCTCGCTCCTTCGAGATTAAAACAACATAAAAAAATAGAAAATAATACAGTGAAACAGGACTTAAATATAATACAAACAGGGTCCCATCGGTGGAATCATCCTCGCTGTAAATGTTGCAGTATGATGATTAGCAGCGAAACATTCACATCTTTCTCGACAGGTGAAAGTTTTAATATTTTGGATTATCTAACATTTATGTAATCATTTGTGATTCATGTTATCACTTGTTTTTGTGGAGCCCAATACGTGGGGAAAACTTCTATGAAGTTATTTAGATCTGATAAGACTCATGGGGACAAACCCTCATAGGAAATCCATTGCTGATATATATGCCAGCCTAAGAGATAACATTTAACCCAGGAGATGGCGTCAGGAAATGGAGCAAATGCCTAGGTGTAGATCAGTGCTTCTCAACTCCAGTCCTCAAGACCCACCAACAGGTCATGTTTTCATGATCTCCCATAGAATGCACTGGCCATAATTATGTCACCTGTGCAATACTGAGGAAATCCTGACAACCTGACCTGTTGGTGGGTCTTGAGGACTGGAGTTGAGAAACACTGGTGTAGATGATGCAGCAACGGAGATGCGAAAAATGGTACACGCCACCGTACACGCTCTCGATATCCCTCCATCGCCGGGATTCCCTAATAGGATGACAGCTTGGCCAAAGGGACTAGTTTATATCATGGCCTATGGACGTGCCCAATGTACAGACATTCTGGAAGGAGATATGGATTTTGTTGTCCTCGCTATGGAGGGGACCGATGGGTAGATCTCCAATAGTGTTTCTATTGCATGGGCAGGAGAGAAATGAGAGTGAGGGGCTAACACAACAGGGAGGCAAAATGTCAGCATCCTCATGGTCGCAAAGAGATGCCTATTGGCCAAGTGGTTGGAGCCAGGAGTGCCAGATCTCATTATATCATAGATATAATATCAGACATGGAAAATTAATCTATAGTCTCCGGCGACACCTTATAGAGGTGCATTCGAGCAGTGAACCAAACTTTCAAGTACAACCAATTGGGCACATTAATATCAACATCCGAGATGGACAAAGGAGCTTAGACTCCAGAGAAATAGATTGGATGTATAAGCTCAACACAGTCAGACCACACGGTCTGACTGAGTTGCAAGAAACAATAGATTGAGCTTGTTTGTTTCGGTTTATAAAATTGACCACTAATTTTAATACCTTTATGGCGGGTTGCTATTTTTATATAATAGGATTTCTGTAGAGATGATCTTCCTGGAAGCGGTTGAGTTTAGCCGTGATTCCTATAATATTAACCCCTTAATCCCTCCACAAAGAAAAAAAATATGACTCTTCCTTTTTCTCCTCTTGACCTTCCAACAGCCATACCGTTTTTATTTTCCCCCCTCCATAGACCCATGAGGGCTTTTATTTTGTGGGACAAGATGGACTTTCTAATGGTGTTGTTCATATTACCATAGAATATACTGGAGAACAGCAAAAAAATTATAAGTGGGGCAAAATGTGAAAAAAAATGTACTTGTGCCATGTTTGCGAGAGTTTTGTTTTTGCTGCGTTCAATCTTTGGTAAAAGTTATGTGTTACCTGTGTTCTACAGGTTGATACGCATCCGCCGATACCAAACATGTAGGGTTTCCATTATGTTTTGGTGGCGTAAAAAAAATCCAAACATTTTCTATTTTTTAAATTTGCGCCGTGGCGCCATTTTGTGCGACCAATAACTTTTTTGTACTAACACCTACGGATGTCAGTGACGCAGCATTTTTTGTGGGATGAAGTGCACTTTTTATTACTAGCAGTTTGGAATGCAGGCGACTTTTTTGATTACTTTTATTCCAATTTTTATAGGACATGAAATGACGAAAAAAATGCGTTTCTGACATTTAGAATTTTTTTTCTTCTACGGTGTTCAGCGTACGGGATAAATGATGTTATATTTTTATAGAGCGGACTTTTTCAGATGCAGCGATACCAAATATGTGTAACTTTTTAATTATTTTATTTTTTTTATTTGTAAAATGGGGAAACGAGGGTGATTTGAACTTTTATTTTTTTATACTTTTAAACTTTTTTACTGTAACATTGAGTCCCCCTATGGCGCTTCACCACTAGGGGACGCGATCATTAATACAGCCTAATGCATTGCATAGACAATGCATTAGCCTGTACCAAGATGGCGGTTTCCCCACTTCCTGCCTGGGACCGGAAGTGGGGCAAACGAGAACATGGCAGCGATGGAGTCCTTCAGAAGGCTCCTCACTGCCATGTCCAGCCATCGGATCCCCACAGTTACGCTGCGGGAGCTCCAATTGGAATGAAGAATGGTGCGCGGTACCGTTTCTCATTCATGTAGACGCCGCTGACATCATTGCCGCGGCATCTAAGGTGTTAAACAACACGGGGGGCGCCCTCCTGTGCTGTGACCGCCGGGTGTTAGCTGCAATTAGCCGCTAACACCCGGCGATGCGATCCCGCTGCACAACTCCTTAACGCCACCAGGATGTACCCGTATGTTCAGGTGGGTTAAAAGTGTGCCCAGAACCAGTGTGGGAGACTGCCTGGGAATCCCTGCAACCACTGACATTTTTCTCTTACCCTTCCTCATGAGCAGAACCATTTAAAGGACCTTGGCTTGAGCTGGTTTCCACCAGTTTCCCTTGTGGGTTGAAGTTGTCTGGCTTTGTTGGATCACAAATACTACTGTACACGGTATAATGTGCGGCCAGAACCAGTGTGGGAGGCTCAATGGGAATTCCTGGTACCATTGACATTTGGCTCTTACCCTTCCTCATGAGCAGCAACATTAAAAGGACGGTGGCTTAATCTGGTGACCAACTTTTGGGTTGAATGGGTCTGGCCTAGTCCGATCACAAATGCTACATCGCCGAAGGTGTGGCCAGTATCAGTGTGGGAGACTGGCTGGTAATCCCTGATACCATTGACATTTGTCTGTTACCCTTCCTCATTAACAGAACCATTAAATAGATGTTGGCTTCAACTGGTTTCCATCAGCTGCTATTCTGGTGTGAATGGGTCTGACCTCGTCAGATCATGACTGCTACCCAGTATAATGTGCTGCCACAACCAGTGTGGGAAACTGGCTGGGAATCCCTGGTAACGTGGACATTTTTCTATTTCCCTTCCTCATGAGCAGAAACATTAAAAGGACGTTGGCTTTAGCTGGTTTCCATCAACTGCCCTTGTGGCCTAGTCGGATCACAAATGCTACACAGCATAAGGTGCGGCCAGTACCAGTATGGGAGACTGGCTGGGAATCCCTGCTACCATCGACATTTTTCTCTTACCCTTCCTAATGAGCATTACTATTAAAAGGACGTTGGCTTGAGCTGGTTTCCACTAGTAGCCCTTGTGGGTTGAATGGGTCTGAGCTTGTCTAATCACAAATACTACACAGCAAAAGCTGTGGCCAGAACCAGTGTGGGAGACTGGCTGGTAATCCCTCGTACCGTGGACATTTTTCTCTTACCCTTCCTCATGAGCAGCACCATTAAAAGGACGTTGGCTTGAGCTGGTCTCCATCAGTTGCCCTTGTGGGTTGAATGGGCCTGTCCTTGTCGGATCACAAATGTTACACAGTATAATGTGCGGCCAGAACCAGTGTGTGAGATTGGCTGGGAATCTTGACTTTTTTCTCCTACCCTTCCTCATGAGCAGCACCATTAAAAGGAGGTTTGCTTGAGTGGGTTTCAATCAGTTGCCCTTCTGGTTTGAATGGGCCTGCTCTTGTTGGATCACAAATGCTACCCAGCATAATGTGCAGCCCGAACCACCACATGCCGAACCCTGGCCCCAAGGCGACAGCAAACCATTCGGTTGATGTGATCATGGTGACAAATTATTCTATCCGTCTTCATGATTATAGAATCCCCTACAACAACTATCTGTCCTACCTGTATTTCCATACCCTGACTACTAGCTGGGCTTCTCTCCCAGCTGCAAGGAAGAGCAGTGTCCACTAGGGCTTTGATTTCTTAGACTTTTTCCCCAGCATTATTACCCAACTTGGCAGTTTTTCTAGGAAGCTCAGGAACAGAAGTGGCCTTCCTTTTTCTAGTAACTACATTAACCCAGCTACATGGCTCGTCCTGCTGCTCTAATGCTCAACCCCCAACATTTACCCCACTTACTCCTCTCATAATTGTCCATCACCCTCAGTGTCAATTGAAAAACCGTAGACAAGAAATGCCAAAAGAGAGGAGCGCACCCTCTTGTGTTATGGTAAATACCGACTACAGAGCGTACAAACCATATGAGTGCTCACCTGATAAAGTTGTGCTTTTGCAGGAGACACAACACTCCGATAGGCAGAATGCCGGTGAAGCTGGTGTAGGAGTTTGCTGCTCATCCTGATATCCAGCTCAGTCCATGTGGAGAGACGTACAGAGAAACAATACATGCAGAAGCCGAGAGTATTTCTTGGTGATTTTTTGGCTTTACTTTTTAGGCGCATTACAATGTGTCGTGACCGGCCTATAACGCGCCTAGTTTTGGTGTACAACAGTTCATTTACATTGAGAATATGGCATCAAAAGTGTTTTTGGCACAAAATAGATAAAAAAAAAAAACAGTGTTTGCGTATTGGGACATGTCGCCCAAAGTGTTTACACTTACAATAGTCTTTCTAGATCATATGCACAGAAAATAATCTCAAATAATTAGCCCCCTATTAATTACAACCAAACACAAGAAGTGACTTACTTTGTTACCCAACTCCTGAAGAGCCGGTAATAACTAATGTGGTTCCTATGGTGTCTCCAAGCAATAGTAAATCTATTGCTAAATAATGGGCACAAGTTATTCATCTAGGACAGGGCACTTAACATACAATATCCTACGTGGTATCCTCTTTGCTGATTTTTAAACACAGTTTATATATCAACCAGAGAGTAAAAAGGAACAGAACCCATTGTAACAACACAACACGTGTAAAGTAACCTATAACCAGCTGCTCCTGAAATACATGGAAGAGCGACGAGCACAGCCTCACATGCAGCCGCTCCCTCTACAAAGCACCGGAGGATTTACCATGTTACAATCTGATACCAGCAAGCATAGCCAGGGCCATCTTTTCACTTGGGCACACTAGACAGTTGCCCGGGGGCCCCACAAATATAAAGGCCCCTGGTGGTGTATGTTTGTTCCAGGAATACAAGAAACATACCCTGGCTCCCTTGGTTGGCTTTACTTGTTTAACTGTTGGTGTGTTTTTAGGATGTGCAAACAGTTAAAAACCATGGTGGAGAAGAGAGCCAAAGGCTCCCTGCCCTGCCAACTAGTCATGTAAGCTGCAGGCGTTTAGACATAAGTGGCGTGATAATATGGGTGTGCTTGAGGGGGGCTCGAGGCATGGCCTAGTGTGATGTCATGTATTTGGGCAGGGCCCACTGAAGTGTTATGCCCAGGGGACCATTATTCTGTTAAGACAACTCTGAGCATAGCCTCATTTGCTGCCCCTCATATCATACATACATAAAAGTACGTAACGGAAACATTCATAACAGGACTTAAAAGAGCAATATATGTATTATCAGATAGAGTCTTTACATATTCATGAGATGGCAAGAGAAACATGCAACAAGCTGCCTACTGGATTTAAGGGAAAAGCAGTGAGGAAAACAGACAACAGGCGGCCGGCAACATCCGCTTTCATATAACAGCCTGTCACATTCCTCTGTAGTTACAAAGGTATAACTTTAGGCAAGCACAAGTAAGCACATATCATGTTAAAAATACATCAGTATGAGACAAACATTGACAAGTAACAAAAATCCTAATGATGGAACCTTCATCAATCAATCCCAGACCTCATCATCATACCCGACAATCTCATAACCCAACGGTTACTGTAGAAATTGCAACTGTAGAAATATCTACAGACCAGCCGGGTATCTGGATCCGCCTTTCACCAAGATATAGACAATCTTCAGCTGAGAAGCAGTAAATGGGATCTCGGTGAAGGAGCCTCCAAGAAATGTTAGAGCAAAAAGTTATTATACTTTGGGTGTCTGCCAGCTGGCTAGTGCGGGAGAGCAACGATGATTCACAGGCTGAGATTCAAAATCACTCTGGGCAAAAACCAACCCAGGCCTTTATTTTATAGACAAATTGTTACATGATCTCGAATGCTTAAATGACAAGCCCACCCTAACCTATAGAAGTTCTTAAACATCTGAATATTTAAATATGAGCGTGAATTATTATTGGTTTACATTAATATTCGGACTTCTTACTGGACAATGTTCAGGACTAATTAAAGATCTGTCACGGGCAACGGTAGTGGATCCGCTGGACCAGCGCAAGCGATGGTGTAAGCCACGCCAGGGAGCGGAGTCTGAGTAGAACCCGGTTTTCACCAGAGCCCGCCACAAAGCGGGATGGACTTGCTGCGGCGGGAAACTACCAGGTCGCTTCCACTGGCGTTACTTGCTTGCAGTGGCAGCCGAGGTATAGCGTGGTACAGAATCCTGAGACGTAGTTGGGGACAGGCAGGAGGTCAGGACAGGCAGCAGGGGTTCGTGTTTGAAGGACGGAAGCAGAACGGTACGGTACACGGAGAACACGGACAAGACACAAGGAACGCATTCTCTAAAGGATGATAGGCACTAAATATCCGGCAGTGGGCTGCCGGGGGTGAAGCCCCTATATAGGGTCAGCGGCCGGCAATAGCCACTTACCGATGCTGGCCCTTTAAATTTGAATAAGCCAGCGTGCGCGCGCCCTAGGGAGCGTGGCTGCGCGCACCGGCCTTAACTAGGGAGCGAGGAGACAGGAGTGCGGTTGGGTGAGTACGGGGAGCGAGTCCGCCCATGGTCCGAGGCAAGGACCGCGGCGCTACTCGCTCCCGGCGCAGGGGAGTGGGCAGACGGATGGATGCACCGCAGCCCGTCCCTCGGGTTGCGGCGCCATCCATGACAAGATCAAAGAAAACATTCACCTCTTTCTATAGGTCAGAATATAAGCTACATCTCATTAGTGCTTACAGGTACCGGAGCATTATCTACATAAAGATTAATCTAAATAAAGATTATTATTATTATTACACGTTTATCATGAAACATACAGAATATAATTGGGACTTCTGTACTTATCTCAAAACATCTCATGTGAAAAGAATATCCCATCAACAATCAGAATCTAACTATAAGAAACTCAAGGCTACAAAATTACTGAGAGCAACATGTATTTTTTCAGCCTGAAAGCATCTTAAAGCAACAGAGAGAATAGAATTAAGAACAGACAAAATGGAGTCACGTTAGGCCTAGATATAATTTAACAAAAGTAACTTCATTCTATTCACCTCCTTATTGAACTAAGCGGCTGAAGGCTCTATGTCTGAGGCAGGATGGCTGCATCAATCCTTCCAGCCCACTGTTATTGCAGTTGCACGGACATGGACTCTAAGCCAACAGCCTCAAGGCTTCTTAAATATGGCGCCCTGCTCCCTAGATTCTAGAGAGCATGCTCAGTTCACAGCTAGCGGGGCTTCATTAGGGATGGGAGCCGTACACTGTGTGTCTTATGTTCAGTGTGACTTATGGCACTGCCGTTCAGAGTAGTGCACAGACACTGAACATAAGTTTTGTCAAACATGGCAGCCCAATGTAAATCCGGTCTTTGATATTAATTAATGAAATAAAAATTGTAAAAAATAATAAAAAAGTAAAGTTTACATAAAACACAGACAAAAAATAATAAAAGATTCATGACAGATTCCCTAGAAAGTAGCTGCATCCAATTCAAGTGAATGGGACTGAGCTGGAAAACCCAGCAGAATTATTATCATAGTACAGAGCTGAGCCTGGTGAACAATGAAGGAGGCGCAGAGGTCACTGCAGCCCCCACCATCTTGGATGTTGAGTCAGACTCCCACCACAGACAGGTTAGACATTTTCTAGTCTCATAGAATCTCTTATATGTAAAAGACACAAATAAAGGTCATGATCTATCCAAGCTATAATTGTAGCATCGGTATTGCCTCCAACCACTTGCCAAAGTCTGGAGTTTCGTAATTTTGCTGTAGAACTTCTTGAATTCAACCCTTGGGAGAGTTTAGTGCATGTCCAGATCCTCTCAGCTCCTACCACAGCATCACTACAATCTGCATTGTCTTTAGTTCAGACCTAATGGAACGTATGTTGTTCTTAGAGTTCCTCTTTAGAATCATGAGGGTTGGGCCAAGACTTTGCTGAGAAGCCACTTTTATTTCTTGCCTTTCTTATTGTTGAGTCACACACTGAGCCTAGATCGATTTCCTTGGGTAAAATCCTAGGAAATATTGTCCCCCCCTTTCCTTTTTTTGGCAGCTCAGCCACTTGAGGTAAAGGAGTGAGCGCAGGGAGCTTGTATCTCATGAATACATTGGACTTGTCTAAACTACAGCACATTCATACATAGGTGACACATGGCTGAAAACAGATTGTCTATCACTACTTTATGCTGACCTCTGCAAGGGCAGATAAATGGGGGGATGGATGTTTCCATCAAAATTCTAAGTCAGCCGGTCATACAATAGAGCTCCACACTTGTTACTTTCTACCACAATGGTTTCTCTCCTCTGTGTGCTCCCTGATGTTTAACAAGACTACATTTCTTGCTAAAATATTTCCCTCATTCTGAACAAGTAAATGACTTCTCTCCCAAGTGACTCTTTACATGTTTCAAAAGGCCGGACTTGTAGCCAAAACATTTCCCACATTCTGAACATGAATATGGCTTCTCCCCTGTGTGAGTTCTTAGATGTTCAGTAAGATGTGATTTATTGGTAAAGCACCTTCCACATTCTGAACATGAAAATGGTTTTGCCCCTGTGTGAAGTCTCTGATGCACGTCAAGAAGACATTTAAGCCTAAAGCATTTCCCACATTCTGAACATGAATATGGCTTCTCCCCTGTGTGAATTCTCTGATGTTTCTGGAGATGACCTTTACACCTGAAACATTTCCCACACTCTGAACATGAATACGGCTTCTCCCCTGTGTGAACTCTTAGATGTTGAGTAAGAGTTGATTTGTTAGTAAAGCACCTGCCACATTCTGAGCATGAAAGTGGTTTTGCCCCTGTGTGAGTTCTCTGATGTGTGTCGAGATGACCTTTAAGCATAAAGCATTGCCCACAATCTGAACATGAATATGGCTTCTCACCTGTGTGAATTCTCTGATGTGTCTTAAGAAGACATCTACGCCTAAAGCATTTTCCACATTCTGAACAGGAAAATGGCTTCTCCCCTGTGTGAATTTTCTCATGTTTAACCAGACTGGATTTAGCGTTAAAGCATTTCCCACATTCCGAACAAGAAAATGGCTTCTCCCCTGTGTGACTTCTTAGATGTTCAGCAAGATGTGATTTACTGTGAAAGCACCTTTCACATTCTGAACATGCATAAGGCTTCTCCCCTGTGTGACTTTTCTGATGTGTCTCAAGCATAAATTTAAGCGCAAAGCTTTTTCCACATTCTGAACATGAAAATGGCTTCTCCCCTGTGTGATTTCTTTGATGTCTTTTAAGGAAACATTTCAGCCTAAAGCATTTCCCACATTCTAAACATGAAAATGGCTTCTCCCCTGTGTGAATATTCTTATGGTTAACCAAACTTGATTTCAGGCTAAAGCATTGCTTACATTCTGAACAAGAAAATGGCTTCTCTCCTGTGTGACTTCGGAGATGTTCCTTAACGAATGATATCTGACTAAAGCTCTTGCCACATTCAGGACATGGATATGGTTTCTCCCCGGTGTGACTTTTTTTATGTCGAATAAGTTTTGATTTACTGATGAAGCATTTCCCACATTCAGGGCATGAATATGGTTTCTCCCCTGTGTGACTTCTCTTATGTGCAATAAGTTTTGATTTACTGATTAAACATTTCCCACATTCAGGGCATGACAATAGCTGCTTCTCTGTGTGATTTGTCTTATGCCTAATAAGACCTGATTTCTTGCTAAAAGATTCCCCATATTCTGAACATGGGAGTGGCCTTTCATCTCTGTGACTTTTCTTGCACATGGAAAGATGAGATTCTATTTTAAACTGTTTCCCACATTCAGTACATGGAAACATTTTGGTCGGTCTATGTCCAGTTCGAGGTTTGCTGATCTGTGATGGATTTTCTTCTCCGTCATGATTAGAGTCTTCATCTAGAAGAAAAAAAAATTACCCAAACAAAATTATGTAAAAGAATCCATAGAATGATCAAATCTAGATATGAAGTTTTCCTCTTCCTATTTACACATAACATGTATCACATAGAGCAGGAGTCCCCAACTCCAGTCGTCAAAGCCCACCAACAGGTCAGGTTTTCTGGTTTTCCTTAGCATTGCACAGGTGATTTAATTATTTTCAGTGCATTCTGTGGGATATTCTGAAAACATGACCTGTTGGTGGGCCTCGAGGTCTGGAGTTGGGGAACAATGACATACAGCAGCCCGTCAAGAACCCAGGGTCTCATTATCTCCTATACAACTTAGCCTTCTTCTTGTCGCAGGAGCTTTGTGTATATAGTATCTCATAATATGCTTTTAATATATTATTAACCCCTTGCCGACATATGACTTACTAGTCATAGCATTCATCAGTAAGTCGCTCGGCAACCCACTACATAGCCGGCGGGGGACAGTTGCTAATTGCAGCCGACATCAACTGGTAACAGTGAGGAATGAAGCCAGCTCCGCTCCGTGCTGTTTAGATGCTGCGGCAAACACTCTGATCGGGATCTCCGAGTTAGTTAACATTGCGGCAGGAGGCCTTGTGAAGGCTTCTATCCTGGTCATGTTTCTCGTTCTACTACTTCCTGCCACAAGCAGGAAGTAGTAAAACTGCCATATTTGTACACCCTATTGCATTGTTTATGCAATGCAATAGGCTATACAAATGACAAATCACTTATAGGGGGGGGAAAAAAGGTATTTCGTCAG
Organism: Phyllomedusa bahiana; assembly: GCA_025379985.1. Classification (NCBI taxonomy): domain Eukaryota; kingdom Metazoa; phylum Chordata; class Amphibia; order Anura; family Hylidae; genus Phyllomedusa; species Phyllomedusa bahiana. Next base: position 21,944 of record JAODAL010055522.1, read on the forward strand.
CCCCTAATTGTGCTAGTTCTCCCACTTAAAAAGATGAGAGAGACTGAAAATGACATCATAGGTCGACCTCAACTATGAGAGACAAAATGAGAAAACAGATCCAGAAAATCATATTGATCTGGAAAGAATTTATTTGCAAATTATGGTGGAGAATAAGTATTTGGTCAATAACAAAAGTTCCTCTCAATCCTTTGTTCTATCTCCTTTGTTGGCAATGACAGAGGTCAAACGTTTTCTGTCTTCACAAGGTTGGCGCACACTACTGATTGGATGTTGGCCCATTCCTCCATGCAAATCTCCTCTAGAGCAGTGATGTATTGGGGCTGTCACTGGGCAACACAGACTTTCAACTCCCTCCAAAGGTTTTCTATGGCGTTGAGATCTGGAGACTGGCTAGGCCACTCCAGGACCTGGAAATGCTTCTTACGAAGCCACTTCTTCGTTGCCCTGGTGGTGTGCTAGATGGAGGGAGCTTATCAGTGGTCTTGTATGTCTTCCATTTTCTAATTATTGCTCCCACAATTGATTTCTTCACACCAAGCTGCTTGCCTATTGCAGATTCAGTACAATTTTGTTTCTGGTGTCCTTCAACAGCTCTTTGGTCTTCACCATAGTAGAGTTTGGAGTGTGACTGTTCATGGTTGTGGACAGGTGTCTTTTATACTCAGAAATAGCATTGCTGCAGCAAGACACTACCCATGTCTGGTCCAGTAAGATGGGGAATAGGAGTGCAGAGCAGGCTAGACAGGTGCTTGTAGATGGGGACTCCATTATTAGGGGAACAGACAGTGCAATCTGTCACAAAGACTGGGATTGTCAAACAGTATGTTGTTTACCTGCCGCCAAGTTCGACATATCGCGGATCGGGTTGACAGATTATTGGGTGGGGCTGGTGAGAATCCAGCTGTCATTGTCCACATTGGCACCAATGACAAAGTTCGAGGTAAGTGGAGTGTCCTTAAAAGAGATTTCAGGGACTTAGGCCAAAAGCTAAAGGCAAGGATCTCCAGGGTAATATTTTCAGAAAAACTACCTGTACCACAGGCCATGCCAGAGAACCAGTAGGAGATTAGAGAGGTAAATAAGTGGCTCAAAAATTGGTGTAAGAAAGAGGGAATTGGGGTTTTGGAGAACTCTGCTGACTTCTGTCTTGGCTACAGACTCTATGCTAGGGACGGGCTGCACCTAAATGGGGAGGCTGCAGCTGTATTGGGGGACAGAATGGCCAGGAAGTTGGAACGATATTTAAACTAGGTACTGGGTGGGGGGGGGGGGTGACTACAAGGATGGCATGCAAGAAAGTGAAGATAGAGAGCTGGGAATCAGGAATAAAACAGGGGGTGGAGTGGAGGGAGGGGTGTAATAATAGTTAAAAAGAGCATGGAGAAAGGAATAAAAACTGAAAAATCTCTAAATTGCAGCCGCCCAAAGCCAGGAGTCTGACCAACAAAATAAATGAACTAGAATTATTAATTGCTGAAGAAAAATATGACATAGTGGGGATAACTGAGACATGGCTGGACGAGAGCTACAACTGGGCGGTTAACTTACAGGGTTACAGTCTATTTAGAAGAGATCATAAAGACTGGAAGGGGGGAGGTGTATGTCTCTATGTAAAATCCTGTCTGAAGCCAACACTGAAGATATAGGTACAGGAAATGAACATGTGGAATCATTATAGGTAAATATACAGTACATGGGGGTAATAACAATAATATAATTCTACTAGGGGTCTGCTATAGGCCCCCGAATATAACAGAACCCATGGAAGATGTACTCCTCAGGCAAATAGATGAGGTTGTTATTATGGGCGACTAACTATCCAGACATAAATTGGGAAACTGAAACCTGTGGCACTCATAAAGGAAACAGATTTTTGTCAATAACTAAAGATGATTACCTTTCCAAATGGTGCAGGGAAAAAACAGAGGAAATTTCCCTTGGACTTAAAATTTA
>JAODAL010055523.1:0-23897 GCA_025379985.1 Phyllomedusa bahiana
GGGGCGGGGTACCTCGGGGGACATGGCTGGATCTTAATTAACGGGAGGGTAGGGGGATCCACTGGTTTTCGCAAGCAGTGGTGTAAGCCTCGCCAGGGAACGGAATCTAAGTAGGTCCCGGTTTTCACCAACGCCCACCGCAAAGCGCGATGGACTTGCTGCGGCAGGAGTCTACCAGGTCGCTACCCCTGACGTGACTTGCTTGCGGTGGCAGCTAAGGTATAGCGTGGTACAAAATCGTTAAGACAAGCTCATAGTCGGGGACAGGCGGTAAGGTCAAGACAGGCGGCAATGGTTCGTGGTCGTAGGACGTAGGCGAGAAGGTTCGGTACACGGAAATCAGGACGAGACTCGGATAGACGCTTTCTCTGTAGGCAACAGGCATTAAAGATCCAGCGGGGACGTACTGGAGGCGTTACTAATATATAGGGTCAGCGCCCGGCAATCAACCAATTATCGGTGCGCTGTCCCTTTAAACTTAAGAGAGCTGGCGCGCGCGCGCCCAAAGGAGCGGGGACGCGTGCCGTAGGCAGAAGACCGCAGGGAAGCAGGAGCGCGGCTGGGTAAGTGTATCAGCGCGGGGGAATGAGTGAGCCCGTGGCCCGGCCCGCGGGCCACAGCGCCACTCGTCCCCGCGCCAGGGGAAGGTGCAGGGACACAAGAGCGCCAGCAGCCTGGACCAAGGGCTGCGGGGCTACTCGTTACAGTGGTAATTAACGGTACATACTCAGACTGGATCCCTTTTATTAGTGGGGTACCACAGGGCCCTATCCTCTTTAATATTTTCATTAATGATCTTACACAGGGATTGCACAGTAGAATATCGATCTTTGCAGATGATACTAAGCTCTGTAAAGTAATCAACACAGTAGAGGATAATGTGTTATTACAAAAGGATCTGGATAAGTTGGAGGCCTAGGCAGAGAAGTGGCAGATGAGGTTTAACACCGATAAATGCAAGGTTATGCACATGGGGAGGAAAAATCCATTTCATGATTACATGTTAAACAGAAAAATACTTGGAAAAAGTGACATGGAGAAGAACTTGGGAATCCTGGTGGACAGTAAACTTAACTATAGCAGCCCGTTTTCGGGCAAACAGCTGCCAAGGCAAATAGGATTATGGGTTGTATTAAAGGGGGCATAGATGCACATGATGAGAACATTATTCTCCCATTATACAAGCCACTGGTTAGGCCACACATGGAATATTGTGTACAGTTTTGGGCACCAGTGCACAAGAAAGACATTGCGGAGCTTGAACAGGTACAAAGGCGAGCAACAAAAGTAATAAAAGGACCGGGTGGACTGCAATACCCAGAAAGATTAGCAAGATTAGGATTATTTAGTTTAGAGAAAAGACGGCTTCGGGGGGACATAATAAATATGTTTAAATATATTAAGGGTCAATATAGAGACCTTGCTAAAGATTTATTTATACCCAGGGGCTGTATCCAAACAAGGGGGCATCCCCCTTAAAGCTTGAGGGGAAAAAAAGTTTCCCACATAACATAGAAAGGGGTTCTTTAAAATGTTAGGCAGTAAGACTGTGGGAAATCTCTGCCCCAAAGGGAAAAAGTCATTTGGTTGGGAAATTTAATAACAGAGTTCAAAAAGGGGCTGGAGGCATTTTGGAGCGTATTTTAAAATAAAAAGTTATAGTGGGGTTTGGAAATTTTGGGAGGGGGCATTTTACCAGGGATTTTTTTGTTTTCCGATTGGGTCGGGGAAAAAATTTTATCCCCAAAATGAGGACAATTGATTCTACCTCGGGGGTTTTTTTCCTTCCTAGGGCAATTCTTTTAAAAATGGTGAAAATGGGTGGGTTATCTTTCTTCGGGCCCAACCCAAAAAAAGTAATCCCCCCTGCCTGTGATTTAATCTTTCTCGCTACTTTTACTTCCTTTTCCCTTTTCCCTCTCCTTTCACTGGCTACCCAGCAAACACAGTTCAAGTAAAATTAAACCTTTGGGCCCGGGGGACAAAGCTCCTTTCCCTAACCAGTTTCCCCTTTCCCTACTTTTTGCCTTAATTTTCAGATACCCCCCTTCACACAAAACTCCATTTCCTCACACTCACGCTTCTTCTCTGCTATCCTCATGTCAGTTCCTCACACAACAGTCTCCAAACTTCTCCTGTGCATCCCCTATACTCTGAAACTCATTACCCCAACACATCAGACTTTGCTTCACCCTCGATAGTCTCAAAACCAACCTGAAAACCCATCTCTTCAGTATACAATTTACAATAACACTATACCAGCCCACAAACATGTCTTTCCCTCACCTTCTGTCTTTTTCCTCTTCTGTTGTAGATTATAAGTAGAGATGGGCGAATTTCTAAAAAATTCGATTAGCCGACTTCTCCGACAAAATTTCGTTTTGTCCGAATACTTTCGGGATTGAATCGCTTAAAAAACAGGAGCTTGGTTTGGTCTTCATACAATGTGTGTTTTTTAATATACACGCACATTGACGCCGCCGCTCTTAGAATCGCTCACTATAAAATTCCCTGGGCACTTACGAGGGCAAAACTGCAAAAAAACTGAATTGGGAAGTAGCCTGATAAAGTCATGCAGCGCCAGCGGGAAAAAAACAAGCTGAGGGCGTACTGATCCTACCATAATGCGTCAAAGAACACAGTAGTAGTTTACCGGAGCCACCACAGATCGCGCACAGTAAGGGGACGTCACAGCAGGATCACCCTGCGAGCCACCCCAGCATCCGTGTCATCTACCGGCCATGTGTTACCATAACACTAGGTCATACAGCTTTCTCCCAGAACATCTGACATAACCCCAGCCAAGAGTCGGTTGTGATGTCACACACAACCCCTTGTTGGCATGGCCCGTGTCAGGTGAGGCTCTCCACCTGTCCTCAAAGCCAACTCTGTCCCTTCGCTTCCCACAAGCCAGAGAACTAATATTGCTGTGGCCTCTGTACCACTATAATAGGACCAAGCTATTGTGAGGACAGTGGGCAGCAAAGAGTGTGAAGACATCCCGCTGCGTCTTTGCAGAAGCGGGCAAATAGTGATGAAGGGAGTTTGCAAATGGGGGGTTATGTTGCAGAGCGGTTTATGCTTTGTACAGCGACACCAGTTGAGGAGGACTCGTGACAGTCAAACACTATATCTAGTGTAGCCGAAACACATGGAGCGGGAGAAGAGCACGGAGGCTGGGACAAGTTTGTCTGGTGCCCTATTAAACAAGGCATAAAGTCCCACCAAATGGAAAATTCAGCCCACACGAGCCTCCTGTGCCCCCTTTCCTCCCTGGGATGAAGTGCGCCTACGCGTCGCCTACCCTCTGACTACCCATTGTCCCGGCCCTGGAACATTACGTACTCTACATTAAGTTTTAGAGACTGGAGGAGAAGAAGGAAGGATTTGACGACAGACAATCTGGATCTTGGACATAGAGAGTTTAATGCCTGGGCCGGAGATGTTGTAAAAGTAAGGTGTCAGTCAGCATACTGTGGTTTTGAAAGCCAGTGATGCTATCAGCTGACACAGACACAACAGAGTACAAGGGTTTTTCATCTTTATCATAGGGAGAAGAGAGCAGCAGCTTGCGTATCAGACATAGGCGCACCCGTAAAGTCCGAGTAGTGTGGCCGGAGTCAGCAGGGTGCAGCATGTGTGAGTTTTGGGACCAAACGGCCATGATATAGACCACCCACTTATTTGCAGGTCCCAGAAAGAAGCGGCACAGGGTTCACCATGTTCAGCCCGGCGGAAACGAGTCAGTCATGCAGCGCTTTGGTGGTAAAATCACCTACTCTGTGGTGTGCCAGTTTTTTGACGAACACCACTTGAAGGGTTGAACATAACTATATGTAAATCTGTGGGCAGAAAGTAAAGCGTGACCATGTGACCTAACGTTTAGCACTCACGGACCTGCATCAACATCATAGCAGTTTCACCATATGTGTTTGTTTCAGATGTGGTTGGTCCATACCTGGTCCCAACAGCTGTAGCATCAGTGACGCTCCCATTTCAGTAGTCATGGGCTTCAACCACCTCGCCGAAGACAACTACCTGACTATATTAATACATCTACTGGTCCAGATACTCCTGCTCCTCGCAATCATGTGTGCCACAGTCGTTCACCGAGACAGAAAACTACCATGCTCTGTCCAAGTGTGTACACAGTCCCTTCCCCTTTCAAGTGGTGACTCTGCACCATTCAAAGAACTGCCAGGAAACTTGCAATCACTTCAGCCATTGTAACGACAACGGGTAGTGCTTCCTCTGTACCAACCTCAAAGCGGTGGTAGCAGCCATACGAGGGAGCGGGTCTAAGTAATGTCTCATTTTAACCAGAGCCCGCCGCATAGGCAGGATGGACTTTCTTGCGGCGGGAGTCCTACCATGTCGCTACCCCCTGGCGCGACTCAGCTTGAGGAGGCAGCCGAGGCGCAGCGAAGTGTACAGAATCGTAATAACGAAACTTGTAGTCAAAGGTCAGGCCAACAGGTCAGGGCAGGCGGTGGAGATCGAGGTCAGGTAATTTAGCAGAAAGTCGGTTAAACGGACAGGAACTGATGAATCAGGGGAAATGATGAACAGAATAAATATATTACAGTTGGAAAAGTGAATAGAACAAGATAAAATATATTAACAGGGGAAATTTATAGAACAGGGGTAAATTGATGACCAGAATAAATATATATAACAGGGAGAAATTATTGAACAGAGAAAGGTCCATTAACGATTTTTGATGATTCCCAAGTGGACAGGATGATTCCATGGCGAATGAAGTCACACACGGAGGAAATGCCTCAATCAAGGTAGTTCAAGTCTATACACCCATGCTGCAAGACAATTCGAAAAAGGGCCAGGAAATTGTGCATGCATCATACAGCCATTCTTACACCACCAATCACACCCTCCTTAAGCTGCAGCGGCACACCGCGGCCTACCCCAACATAGGCTGATATGTGTGACATTTTCCAAACAGTGGAATTCCCGCCTCCATATGTTGGAAGACTCTATGAACAGAGAAAGGCTATTTAATGGTTTTAATTGATGATACCTAGCGACAGGAGTAACAACCCCATGTAATTTTTAATGTCGGCCGAGTGGCAGCTCAGCGTGACACCTGCCGATTATTCAGGCCTTTCAATCCGGACATGCGTTATTTGGTAGGTCCCGCCAAGGACTAACGGGATGATTAACGTCATTCATCCACTGTCTTCATGTGTCACGGACAGTGTAGTGGATACGACTGACTCAGCAGCAAGCGATCCAATAAGCCTCGCCAGGGAGCAGGAACTTAACTAGTCCCCGTTTTCACCAGAGCAATGCCGCAAAGCGATTGGACTTGCTGCGGCGGAGTCTATCCAGGTCGGTAACCCTGGTGCAACTAGCTTGCGGTGGCAGCCATGCGCAGCGAGGTACCAAATCGAAAGACGAAACTCTTAACAAAGGTCAGGCCAACAGTCAGGGCAAGCGGCGGAGATCGAGGTCAGTATCGTAGTAGAGAAGGTCAGGCACACACGGCAGACAAGGAACTATCAACAGGGGGAATTGTTGAACAGAATAATATATTAACAGGGAAATTGATGAGCAGGGGGGAAAAATTGATGAACAGGGGAAATTGATGAACAGGGGAAATTGATGAACAGGAAATAAATATATTAACAGGGGGAGAAAATTATTGAACAGGGGAAATTGAAGAACAGGAAACAGGGGAAGGGGTCCTCCCCCTTTTTCGCACCGATAACCAGGGAGGGCCTCCCCTTTTTTCCACTGTTAACAGGGGAGGCCCCCTTTTTCCAACCTTAACAGGGGAGCCTCCCCATTTTCCATCCACCGTTAATATGGGGATGCGGGCCTCTCCTTTTCCAACCATTAACATGGGAGGGCCCCCCCTTTTTCCACCATTAACCCATGGCAAGGGCCTCCCCTTTATTCCACCATTAACAGGGGAGGGCCTCGCCCTTTTTCCACCATTAACAGGGGAGGGCCTCCACTTTTTCATAATAAAAGAGCCCACTTTTTGCAGCATTTGTCTTCTTCTTTCTTTTTGTTCTGCCCCTTTCCAGTTTTGTACAGAAATAACCAACAATGGCACAGCAAGCAAATAAGTACTAAATCTATTATCTGTTCATATATCTCCTGCCATTAATCTCTAAATACCTATCCCCTCACGCAACCTCCGCTCCTGCACAGACCTGTCGCCACTGCCTCCTCTTAATCACCGCTCCTCACATGAACCGTCTCCAAGACTTCTCTCGGTTCTTCCCCCCACTTTGGACTCACTGCCCCAACACCTCAGACTCTCCCCCTCTCCTCACCACCCTCTCAACTAACTGAAAACCTACCTCTTCAGATGCCTATAACCAACATTAAGCCGGTTGGCACTTCGCTCCGCCCCACAAACATGTCTGCCCCTCACCTTCTGTCCTCATCACCCTTCCCTGTAGATTGTAAGGCTCCTCATGGGCAGGGACCTCTCTCCCTCTGTACCAGTTGTTAGGTGCACTTATTGCACTTTGTAATTGTCTGACCAATGTTTAATTATGTACCCCCGCCTGAAAATGTACAGGCGCCCTGGAATCAAGGCGCTCCAAAAGTAAACGATAATAATAATAATAATAATAATGGTCCTCCTTCAGTATCAAGTTCCATATACGCTGCATTTGAACAAAACTATGTAATGCAGGAAACTGATTCAAACCACCCACATTATAGATCATGAGTGTTTGATTGTCACTGCTTCCTCCTCACGGTCTTGGTATGCAGAGGCTTACCGGCTCAACCAAAAAAACCTCCCATGACACTCTCCACATCAATACTGCAAGAAGCAGGGGGTGTCCTGCCCCACCTCTTTCGTTGGCAAGTAGCTGTCTGACTGGTCCACAAATTTTCTCCTCGCTTATGTAGTGCGCTGAGCCCAGAAACCATATAGTAGATCTCTGGCTTGGAGGGAACCGGATGGAACAGTGACTGGTTTGAGGACAGGTGAAGGGACTCTGACTTCACTCCCGGCCAATGCCAACAAGGGTTGTGTTCTGACTTTCCCACCGACCTTGTGCTGGGGTTGTCAGATGTCATCTGGAGGCAAGTGGAATGACCGAGTCAACCAATGCAAGAACCATTTGGTTGCTGAAAAACACAACGGCCGCTAGATGAACAGCGGCAGTCTCTGACCTCACTTGAGTGACCCCTCTGCGACGTCCCCTTGCTGTGCTGTGACCTGGTCCCCCAGAATGTTTGCCACTGCCCACTCGCATGTGAAAGAGCCTCACCTCTCTGTCCTGACATAACTGTTGTTTGCTAAAATGTAACAGAAGACTCTGTTTAATGAAGATATCTGTATTAACTCCAAAATGAACCCACTAACAGCTCAGCTTGGGAAACCCTTGATATAAATTTGTGCGCTCCACAAATGGCCAGGAAAAATTTACTTGTAGTGTGAAGTTTTAAAAAACACTGTGTATTTTACTGAATATAAAGCACAAACATGCTTAATTAACTTCGATATGAATTATTACAGAATTTCCTTCTTTGGCGTGAAATAGAACGTTTCTTTTAAGAATACAACTGCAGAACAATACTTAGTTAACCCTGAATGTAAATTGCGCTAAAGAGAGAATGTGCCTGCCAACAATTACCAGCTTTGTAGCGTGTAAAACGGCGTGTAATTTAAGGAATCACAACAACTATAAAAACTCGTATTACCCTTTCGGAAATGAATTATGCTACAGGCAAAAATGTCGTCTTTGTCGGTGAAAAAAACGTTTCTTTACTGAATTCAACTGCAGAAAAATACTTTAGTTAACCCTTGGGATGTAAATTGGCGCAAAAGAAATGTGCTGCCAACATTACCACTTTGGTAGCAAGTTAAAACGCGTGTATTTTACGTGACACAACTAGAGATGGTCGAATTGATTCTAACGAAGTGGCGAAGTTCGTTTAGAAATTCAGGAAAACTTCGTTCTGTTCAGAACGAAGTTGTATACAAGTTGGGGTACATCGGTGAACGAAGTGTGCTTTTGATTGATACAAATGGCAGCGACCACATGCTTACATGAGCAAAGAACTCTGGGAAGGAAAAAGGCATAGCATGCATGACATGTGCATAGATGAAAGCCAATCAGAGACCGCTGGCGGGATTCTGTGACGTCACCGCACTATATAAGTCGTCGCGACGTCTGGCATGCTCACACACTCCTCGTCACTGTGACTGATTAGGGAAGGTGCTGCCGCGCTGCTGTACGAAGCCGACTGAAAACTGATTTTTATACAGCGAATTTTGGGGGTGTCTCAAGTCTTCCTCAGAGACTGCTTCTCTTAATGTTCTATTCTGAATTTTGTGGGGTAATGATCTGAATTCCAGTGTCTTTCCAATGCAGACCTGCATAACATTTTAATGCTATTCTAGCTCACAAGCACATTGAATACAAGGGGATCCTAAGCCTTTCCTGTTTGTATTCCATTTAAATAATCACGTTTTTTTACATTAACATAATACCATTTAATTTTTGTGCTGCACAATTCCTTTTGCGCAATTCTTACATCAGGGTTAATTTAAGCGTTGTTCTGCTGCTGTTGTGACTATAAGAAACCGTCTTTTTCACATGCCAGAAAAATACACATTATTCCTGTAGCAAATTCACAAAGCGAAGTTAATTACAGATTTATTCTCTTGTTTGTACTAAAAAACACCCATTGTAACACGCTACAAAGCTATGTAGTTTGTGGTTGCTCATTGTTTTGGCGCAATTTACATCCAGGGGTTAATTAAGCATTGTTCTGCTGCTCTGTGAGACTAAAAAGAAACCGTATTTCACCCGCCAAAAAATAAAATTTTTTCATGTAGCATAAATTCACAAGCGAAGGTTAATTACAATTTGTTTTCTCTTGTTGTGTAGCGTAAAAAAACACGCCATTGTAACACGCTACAAGTTGGTAGTTTGTGGTTGCTCAAATTGTTTGCGCAATTTTTACATCCAGGGTTAAACTAAGTATTTTTCTGCAGTTGTACTCATAAAAGAAACATCTTTTTTCACCGCCACAGAAGACCTTCTGTAGCATAATTCAAATCGCGAAGTTTAATTAAGCCTGTTGTGCTTTTACATTCAGTAAAATACAAAGAAGTTTTTTAAACGGCAGAATACAAGTTCATTTTTTTCCTGCCCAATTTAGTGGAGCGCAATTATATCCAAGTGTTACCCAAGCTTCGATGTTCTGGTTCATTTTGAGTCAAAACAGTGTGGTATTTATCATATACAGATATCTACATCAAACAGTGTCGTACAATATAGAACAAAAAGTAATGTCAGACAGAGAGGTGCAGGCTCTTCACCTGTGAGGGCAGAGCACAAACATTCAGCCCAGTCGCAGCACAGCAAGGGGACCGTCGCAGCAGGGCACTCGTGGTAGGCCGAACAACTCCAGCTGTCACTAGGCCGTGTTTTGTTCATAACCCAATGTTTCTTGATTGGTTGTACTAGGTTCATCCACTTCCTCCCAGATGACATCTGACAACCCAGCCCAAGAATCGTGGGAACGTCAACACAACCCTTAGTTGGCACGGCCCCGGAGCGGTCAGCGGCTCCTCACCATTCCCAGACCCGCCTCTGACCCTCCTTCCCTCAGCCATAGAATCTACTATGTGGTCGGCTCAGCGCCACTAGATAGCGAGGATGAACAATTTGAGGAGGCAGTCAGCAGCTACTTGGCAGTGAAGAAATGGGAGCCAATATCCCCTGCCATTCTTTTTTTTGGCAGTAGGCGCAAAGTATAGATGTTGAGCAGTGCATGGAAGGTCATAGTTGTGAGGGGTCATCCTCTGATACCAAGAACCGTGATGAGGACAGCATGACGATGAACACAAATAATGATGAGTAGCCGACCGCAACTTGGAAGCCGGGTGAGGCAAGGGCTCATCATCCCGACGAGAAGAGGGCGTCAGCTTGCGTGTTCGTCAGTCAGCAGCGCAGCCAGCAAGCGGGTTGTTGGGCTGTGAGTCAGCAGGATAGCAGCAGTGGAGGGTCGGGAGCCAACAGCTCCTCGGGTAAAAAACCCCATTACGCAGGTCCAAGAAAGTAGCGGCACAGGCTCAGGCGAGGCTACGGCGGCATTAGTCACTCAGTGCGGACGTCTTGCCATAAATCCGGTACCGGCAGTGGGCAAATTCTTTGCTAAGAATAACACTGGAGAGGAGACAAATGAAGGGTATATTAGAATCTGTAGGCAGAAAGTGAAGCTGCCAGGAGCTAACGTTGCCACCAGCAGCCCTGCGGCAACACATGCAGCGTCACCCTTCTGGCCTGGGGAAAACGTGGCTCAAGATGTGTGGGTCCATCCTGCCAGCCCGCATGCAATACAGCATCGGCATGCGCCAGTGGCCACCATGCCATTGCAGCCAGTTCCCAAGGCTCTACCACCTCTGCAGAAGAGGCTGTTCTCTTTGACATCATCTCCCGGTCCAGATGCTCCTGCTCCTCGCTACTCATGGTGCCAGCAGTCGTTCAGCGAGGCGATTGCAAAGAGACAACAGTATGCGTCCAACCATCCTAAGGTGCAGCAGCTGACCGTGCTCCTGTCCAAGTTGTTGGTACTGCAGTCCCTCCCTTTCCAAATGGTGGACTCTGCACCGTTCAGAGAACTAATGGCTTGTGCCGAGCCGAGATGGAGAGTTCCAAGCCGTAATTTCTTTTCCAAAAAGGCAGTACCAGCACTTCATAAATATGTAGAACAGAAGGTGGGCCAGTCCTTGAGCTTATCGGTTTGTTCCAAGGTGCACGGCAGCGCGGACGTCTGGAGCTGTAACTACGTCAGGGCCAGTACATGTCCTTTACGGCCCACTGGGTGAATGTGCTTCCGGCCCAGGCACACCAACAACTTGGACAGGAGACGCCGCTTTCTCCTCCACGTTGTCAAACTGCGGCTCCTGCGCCAATGTCCGCCTCCTCCTCCTCCACCACCACCACCATCTCAGCCTCCACAAGTACTGCTCCATCATACCACATGTGTAGGGCACAGCGGTGTCCCGCAGTTCTACACCTGGCTTGCCTCGGCGAACAAGTCACACAGGGAGGAACTGCTCCGCGTCATGCAGCAAGAAATCGATGTGTGGCTTTCTCCGCCCAACTGCAAATCGGAACCATGGTGACGACAATGGGAGTAACATGGTGTCCGCGCTGCACCGAGGAGGGATGGTCCATGCGCATTCAATCTGGTTGTGAAAAGGTTCCTGAAGTCTTCCACCGATCTTCAGAAGATTCTGAAAATGGCCAGGAAACTGTGCATGCACTTCATCCATTCCTACAAAGCCAGGAACACCCTCCTCGAGTTGCAGCGGCAGAACGGCCTCCCCCAACACACTCTGATATGCGATGTTTCCACCCGTTGGAATTCCAGCCTGCACATGTTGGACCGACTGTATGAACAGAGAAAGGCCATTAACGATTTTTTGATGATCCAGGCGGACAGGAGTACTCCCCTGTGTAACTTTGATGTCAGCCAGTGGCAGCTCATGCGTGACACCTGCCGTTTGTTGAGGCCATTCGAGGAGGCCACGTTATTTGTCAGTCGCCAGGACTACGGGATGAATAACGTCATTCCACTGCTTCATGTCCTGGAACAGATGCTGAAAAATCTGTCTGGGCAGGGCCACATGAGTCCGTGGGGACTGAAATGGAGGAGGAGGAGGAGGAGGACATTGGAGCAGAAGCATTGTCTGGTGAAATGAGTGGATTTTCTACCCAGTGACAAGAGAGGAGGAGCAGGAGCACTGAGGAGGTAGATGGAGATGAGGAAGACGAGGCAGATGACCCGCAAGCACCGTGGCAGTATACAGTGGAGATGGAGGCAGGGAGCCCCTCGGAGTCACTTGTGCAGATGGCCCGCAGCATGCTGATTTGCCTGGCTAGTGACAGCCGAATAGTCAGCATCCGGCAGAGGGATGACTTCTGGCTCTCCACCCTATTGGACCCTCGCTACCGGTCCAAAATGGGAGCCTTTTTCCCAGCTATTGAGAGGGAGGACAAACTCAAATACTATAGGGAAATCCTCCGTAGTCAGTTGGCCGCTGCCTATGTCGGGCATCTCCCTCATCTGAAAAGGTCAGACCGGGGGGTTCTTCAATGCGCTCACGGTACTACAGCCCGCGGCTGCCGGGGGAAGGTGGGAGTCGTAGCAGTACCAGCTCTACAGCAGCAACCTAAGTTGAGTCACTGATGAGCACTTTCCTTCACCCGCCTCAGTGAGGAGGGCAGTCGCCCAGCAGCACAGCAGCAGGATGAACCAGGACAGCTACCCTGAAACCAACAGTGGTGGCCTACTTTGGAAAGCTCTCTGCCACCCATTAGAAGATCCGCTGGACTACTGTGGCAGCCAAACTGGGTGTGAGGCCGCAACATGCCAATTTGCAGTGGAAGAAAGCTGTCCTGCCCGCCAGTAGTGTGGCATCAGAGCGGGTGTTCGTTTTGGGGGCGGACGGGGCCATCATTACCACCAAGGATGAACCCGCTTGAGTCCACGGGAAATGTGGAACGGACTGACCTTTGACAAGATGAATCCAGGCTTGATCGGCCAGGCTTTCCACACACCAATGCCTTCAGGTCAGACACCATCGCCATGGAACGCCTCACCCAAACTGTGGAAAATGAGTACTGTGGGGTTCAAACTACCTGGCCTCAGCCACTATTTCTGATGCCGCACCCGCCATGATGCCCACACAATCTGCTGACAGGTTTCTCCATCTGCCACCAACCACTTTACTCAGGGACTGGTATTGCCACCACCTCCACACTTCTGTCATTGTGGCCACTGTCTGACCTCATGCTGCAGCTGTGGGCTGGCTGCCGTGACCTCCACACTGTGTCATTAGTGCCACTCTCTAGACCTCATGCGTTGCCCGTGGCCACCAGGTCACCCTCCACTCTCTGTCATGTGCAACTCAGTGGCCTACTTCCAGTTTTTGCCACCCCAGAATGTGATTATGGCCACCTTTCTGACCGTCATGCATGCTTTGGGCTGTGGCTGCTGCCGTGACTAGACACCAGTGTCATTGTGCCACTCCTTTTCCCACTCTGTGGCCTAATTCCTATTTTTGCCACCTCCAGAATGTCTTGAGTGCACTGTCTTAACCCATGCCTGCTGCTGTGGCTGCTGCCACATGACCCTCCACACTGTGTCATTATGAGCCACTCCTGGAGGGCCTACTCCTTTTTTTGCCACCTCCAGAATGTTATTGTGCCACTGTCTAGGACCTCATGCTGCTGCTGTGGCAGCTGCCATGACCTACACACTGTGTCATTGTGCCACTTTCAGACCTCATAGCTGCTGCTTTGGCAGCTGCGCGTGACCTACACACTGGTCATTGTAGCCCTGTCTGACCTCATTCAGCAGGTTGTGGCTGCTGCCCGGTGACCTCCACACTGTGTCATTGTGCCACACCTTGACCTCTTTGGCTGTTGCTCCTGCCGCCGTCCCCTCCACCTTGTCATTGTGCCACTCGGGTGGCCTACCCCAGTTATTGCCCCCTTTCCAGAATGTTATTGTCCCCCCCCTTTCTGACCTAAAGCGGGTTTGGCGGGTGGCTGTTTCCCGGGCCTGGGACCGGGTGTAAAAGGCCCACTCTGGGGCCCTTTATCCTGTTTTTGCCCCCCCCGGGAATGTCTTTTGTGCCACTGTCGCCCTTTCCATGCTGCGCTGTGCCCTAACCGTGTCATTGGGGCCACTGTCAAACCTCATGCTGTGCTGTGGCTGATGCCTTTTGTTTCTACAGACTCTGTCATTGTGCCACTGCCTGACCTCATCCTCCCTGCTGTGGCTGCTCCCAGTAAACCTACACCGGGTCTTTTCCCACTTTTTGGGGCCCTATTCCTGTTTTTGCCCCCCTCCAGAATGCCCATTGTGCCCCCGTCTGACCTCTTTTGGGGCTGTTTTGGGGGCTGCTGCCAAGACCTAAACCCTGTTAAATTGTCCCACTCTGTGCCCCTACCCTTTTTTTGCCCCTCCAGAATTCATTGTGCCCTGCCCTGCCCTCATCCCTGCTGTGTGGCGCTCCCGTGAAACACACTGTGTCTTAAGTGCCCTGTTTGCCCTCATGCTGCGGTGTGGCTGCTGCCGTGCCCTCCCAAACTCTGTCATTGTCCCAATTTTTGACCTCATGCGCGGGTTGGGGCGGGTGCCGTGCCCTACAAAACTGGGCCCATTGTGCCCCCTGTTTTAAACCTCAGGGCTGCTGCGGGCTAAATCCCGTGCCCCTAAAACTGGGTCATTGTGCCCCGGGGCCTACTCCTTTTTTTTTGGCCACCCCCCAGAATTCTTTGTCCCCACTGTCTGCCCTCATGCTGCTGCTGGGTGCTGCCGTGCCCTACCCCTGTCTTTTGGGGCCACTGTCTACCTCATGCGCGCTGGGGCTGATGCCGTAAACCTAAAAACTCGCCCAATTGTGCCACTGTCTGACCCCCTTGCTGCTGCTGTGGTCTGCTGTTGACCTACCACTGGGGCATTTTTCCCGGGGGTTTGCCCTCTTCTGCTGCGTGGCGCTCCGGCCTACAACTGTATTGTCCCCCGGGTCGGGCCCTCATGGGGGTTTGCTGTGGCTGTTTGCCGTGACCTACAAACCTGTATTGTCCCACGTCTGCCCTTCATGCTGCGGAAATTGGGGGCTGCTGCCGTGCCCTTAAAACCCTGTGTCATTGCCCCATTTCTGGGGCCTTTTCCCTTTTTTTTGGCCACCTCCAAAATGTCATTGGGCCACCGCGACCCCCAATTTTTTTTTGGGCTGTGGCTCCGGGGGCCCCCATGACCTACCACTGTGTCTTTGGGCCCAAAACTCGTGACCTACCCCATTTTTTGCCACCCCCCAAAGTCATTGTGCCATGTTGCCCTCATGCTGCTGCGGGCGCTGCCGGACCTCACATGTCTTTTGTCCCACTGTCGAGTCATGGCTGCTGTGGTGATGCCGTCCCTCCCAAACCCTGTAAATTTGTGAAACTGCCCTTACCTCTTTGCTGTGTGGCGCTCCCGGGACCTCCCACACTGTTTCATTGGGGCCACTGTCTGACCTAAACTCCCGGGTTGTGGCTGCTGCCGGACCCCCCACACTGTGTAATTGTCCCACTGTTTTTTCCTCATGCTGCTGCTGGGGCTAAATCCCGTGACCCTACAAACTGTGCATTTGCCACTTTTTTGGGGCCCTTTACTCCTTTTTTTTGGCCCCCCCCCCCCCCCCAAAAACCCAAAAAATTTCGTGTTTTTCCACTGTCTGCCTCATGCTGCTGCTGTGGTGTTTTGCCGTGCCCTACACCTGTCATTGTGCCACTGTCTGACCTCTTGCTGCGGCTGTGGCTGTTCCCTTTTGCCCCTAAAAATTGTAAATTTTTCCCACTGTTTTGCCCTTTCAGGGCTGTTTGCTGTGGCTGCTGTGTTGGACCTCCCAAAAACTGTTTTAATTTGTGCCACTGTCTGACCTCATGCGGGGGTGTGGGCTGCTCCGTGGCCCTTTCACCCCTGTTTTTTCCATTTTTCCCAAATGTCTGACCCTTTGGCTGTTTGCTGTGGTTTGATGCTTTGACCTACCCCATTTCTGTCATTGGGGCCCCCGGGTGCCCTCAGGGCGCTGCTTTTGGCTGCTGCCGGACCAAAAAACTTTTTAATTGTGCCACTTTTGGGGGCCCTTACTCCTTTTTTTGCCCCCTCCAAAATTTGCCCAATTGTGCCACTGTCTGACCTCTTTGCTAGCGTTTTGGGCTGCTTCCGTAACCTACACACTGTGTATTGTGCCACTTTTTGGCTTCCCCCTTTTTTTCCCAAACCTCCGAATATTTGGGTTGCCACTGTCGTAACCTCATGCTGCTGTGGCTGCCCCCGTCACCCTCCACACTTTTGTCACAAAATGTTCCCAACCTGACCCTCAGCTTGTTTTTTTCAGCTGGCCTGCCATGCTTTATCAGGCAAACTTTCCCCCTTCAGTTTTTTGGTCATTTTTTGCCCTCATAAGTGCCCGGGGAAATTTTTTTAAAAGTGAAGCGTTTCAAAGAGCGGCGGGCAGAAATTTCGTTCATCAAAAAAACACAACATTGTTTTGAAAAACCAAAAACCCAAGCTCCCCCCCCTGCATTTTTAAGCATGGCACAACGTTCTACAGCACCCTTTTTCCCCCCAGGGCTCGGGTGCAGCCGGGAAAATTTGCTGTTTTTTAACGGTTTCCCCCGGGAAATTTTTTTCGGAACGAAGTTTTTTTTTGCGAGAAATTCGGCGAAGTGAACAAAACCGAATTTGGGGAAAAAAATTTCCCCCACCCTAAGCTCCCCGGGCCCGCCCGGTTTTGGGAATTCCCCTGATCAGGGGCGACTCCCCAAATCCCCCTGGGAATTGCGGGCGCGTACTGTATGCCCCAAAATTTTACCCGTGTAAACATACCCTAAAAGAAACGGGCACCCTGGAACAAAAGCAGTTTTTGGGTCCGAAACAGGGGGATGAAAACCCCGGGTTTATTTTTATCCCCCCAGAGCTCACTCATTATTCTATTTTGGTGGAGAAATTGGGGGCCCAGATTTAAATAAAGGACATTTTGCGACAAAATTTCGGGCCTTTTTTTTTTTCACAAAAAACAAGCTTTTGCCACTTTTACTATGTTTTTTAGACAGTTAAAAGAGCTTCTGCCCTCGCCAGCAAAAGGGGCAGGGATCGAAAAAATTTGGCCCGTGGCGTCGGGGGGAAAGGGGCATGGCTTAAATGAAAAAAGAAACTGTACGGGAATTTTTCGCAGTTTTTGGTGTAAAAAATAAGCCAACTGAATTGTGGACAAATTAGATTTGAAAGTTCTAACCTCAAACCCGATTTATCAACACTATGATAAATGTGGCCCGCGGGGGGTAAGACTGTTTTAGTCTTTAAGTTTTCATTTTTAAGATTAAAACACTATTTTAAAAAAAAAAAACTGCCCCCCTAGGGAGTTTCCCCTTAAAATATCCTTCATGATCAGAGTTACACTCTAAACTATACTCCAGAGCTGGAATCACTATTATGCTGATGGAATCACTGATGGGAGCAATAAATCATGAATATTACTCTATGCTCATCCCCAACCTCCCCTGCCCCCCTTTCAAGAAATTTTTCACGTTTTTCACCCGTTTTCCCCGGAAATGTTTTTCCCCATGTGATCAGGCCAAAATCGCAACCCCCACAGTTTTAAGTTTCGCCCCTGAAAACTCCCTCTTCTTAGAAAAACCCATCAGTCCCCAATTGTTTTAAACCCCCCAAAATTTTGTCAATTAAATTTTTCATTTTCCCCATTGGGACCCCCAGGCACTTACTTAAAATAATTTTTGGTTGGGATGGCAGGTTTTTTCCCCTTTTTAAGTTTACTTTCCCCATGTTTATGTAACTTTGGGTGGTCCTTTTTAAAACCAAAACCCCTTGTCTCCCTTTGGGTTTTAAACCCCTTTCACCCAAAAGATTTTTAAGCTCTTTTCGAGCAGGGCCCTCACACCCCGGGGTCCTCATTTTTCAGTTGCTTTTTTTTTAATGTTTTGGGTTTTTCTCTTTTTAAAACCCTCAAAAATTTTTAAAGTGCTTTCGGAATATTTGGCGCTATATAAAAAAAGATTATTAAATTTTTTTTAATTTTGTTCCCCAAGGCTTTTAAAATTTGGATGTATTCATTCCCCTTTAAATTCCGGGCCGGGGGTGCCCCAAATTACAGGGTGGAAAAAAATTCCCCGCATTACGGGGGAATCCACAATTTCTTCTAGAGAACTATGGATTACGTCTCCTCTCCCTGCTCGGCGAATCTGCCGGGCGGGGAGATAAGTGACATGTGAATTACCACCGGCGTATACGCGCCGCTGGTAATGCAAGTCTATGGGCCGGCGAGGTGTCGGCCCCCCGCACCCGCCCCCACTCCCGCTCCCGGCCACACAGCGTAATTGCGGGGCGTAATTACGCCCTGCAAATACACCGTGTGAACCTAGCCTTAGATTGCCTATGCTCTGTTCAGTTTTCTATTTCTTTTGAACATGTAAAGAGTACCATGGACACTGTAGCAAAGCTGGCGCCTTTAAACAGATAGAATTAACAATTATATTACTCTTATAACTGTTATATGACAGTACAATTATTACTGGAGATTTAACTTATTTAGGTTAACTGTGGAAGGAAATTTCATTTGAGGGTGGTGCTTGTGCGAAAGGCCAAACCTTTGCTGCATATGAGGATTGTGCATTGCTGGCACCTGCTGGTGAAGTCTGGTTATTACATACGGCAATATGACTGCTATTTCTAGCACGAGTGGCACGGTCTCAGGAATCTGAACATAAACATTTTATAGTTTAAATTTACATACAAGGTTGAGAAATTTAGTAAAAACTTCCATGGATCTAAAGTTACGCTATGTCTTATGCAGAGCTATATTCAAAATTATTCTGGCTTCCTGTTACTGAAAAAGTCACAACTTCAGTTACGTATAGAGGGGTATAGATCTGCAGTATCAGAACTGTGAACGCTGCTCTGGATGTGACTGAAACAAGTGATATAATTCAGAGTGGGGGTAAGGAGCAAAGTATCTTCCATGTGATTAAGCATTAAGTGTAATTAGTGGTAGATGTAGAAGCAAGAGCTGGTCACATATAAAAGTCACACAGATTTATTATAATATTTAGCAAGGATGGAAAATTGTAACTTATAAGACATGGCAGGTGTGCAGACTCATTTACATATGCTTAGTTACACATGATGACTCCTTGCCACAAACCACTGTGTTTACTGACATCTGGTACAAATGGGATTTTATACTTCTATGTGTAGGTGTATAAGCCAGTGCGGTCACGGGGCTATAGTATTTAATTACAGAGTGCAGTAGTACATTATAGTTATAGAGTATAGTAGTATAATTCAGTACTGGGGATAGTAGAATAGTACAGTTTATTTACAGGGTATAGCGGTATAGAATAAACACAGAGTATAGTAGTATAGTGTAGTATAGTTTAGTACTGGGTATAGTAGTATAGTTAAGTTACAAGGTATAGCAGTATAGTATAGTTACAGAAAATAGTAGTATAGTTAAGTTACAGGGTATGGCAGTATAGTATAGTATAATATAATAAAGTATAGTATAGTTAAAGAGTATCGGAGTATAGCATAGTATAGTACAGTATAGTTACAGAGCATAGTAGTAGTGTAGTATAGTTTAGTACTGGGTATAGTAATCTAGTTAAGTTACAAGGTATAGCAGTATAGTATAGTTATAGAGTATAGTAGTATAGCATAGTATAGTGCAATATAGTATAGTTACAGAGTATAATAGTACAGTGTAGTATAGTTAAGTACTAGATATAGTAGCATAGTTAAGTTACAAGGTATACAGAGTATAGTAGTACAGTATGCTTACAGAGTATAGTAGTATAGTTAAATAGTATAGTTACCAAGTATAGAAGAGCATACTTCTAGAGAATAGTAGCGCAGAATAGAATAGTTACAGAATATAGTACTATAATATAGTTACAGAGTATAATTTTATAGTATAGTTACAGAGTATAGTAGTATAATGTTCTGCAGCATAGTATACTATAGTTACAGGGTACAGTAGTATAGCATAATAACAGAGTATAGCAGTATAGTATGGTACCGTATAATATAGTTACAGAGTATAGTATAATTACAGAGTATAATAGAATACTATAGGCTAGTATGGTACAGTATAGCATAGTTACAGAGTATAGTATACTATAGTTACCGAGGATAGTAGTATAGTCGCAGATTATTATAGTATAGAGCAGGGGTCCTCAAACTTTTTAAACAGGAGGCTAGTTCACTGTCCCTCAGACCATTGGAGGGCCGGAATATAGTTTAAAAAAAAACTATGAACAAATGCCTATGCACACTGCACATATCTTATTTTGAAGTAAAAAAAACAAAACGGGAACAAATACAATAGGCAGGTCCAAAATAGGCAGCATAGGTCACCAATAGGCAGGTCAATGCTCCCAATAGGCAAGTAAATGTCCCAATAGGCAGGTACATGTCCCCAATAGGCAGGTACATGGCCCCAATAGGTAGCATAGGTCCCAATAGGCAGGTAAATGTCCCCAATAGACAGCATAGGTCCCCAATAGGCAGGTATATGTCCCCAATAGGTAGTATAGGTCCCAATAGGCAGGTAAATATCCCCAATAGGCAGCATAGGTCGCCAATAGGCATGTACATGTCCCCAATAGGCAGGTAAATTTCCCCAATAGGCAGCATGGGTTCCCAAAATGGGCAGGTACTTTGCCCCCAGTAGGCATAAAAATAAAGCAGAAAAAAAATACCAGTATTTAAACCTATGTTCCCCACTGCTTAAGAGGTGCCCCCCCCCAATTCCCGTTTTCTTCGGGAAACGGCCCAGCGTAAATTTCCATCAGGCGTTTTAACTCCGTTGTCTTTTCTGCATATGAAAGCCCCGCTTCGTCGTTCCCCCCCACGTTTAAACAGGGCCCGTCAAAATTGGGAAATTGTAGTAAAAGTTCAATGTGGGCCAGGCCCAAAAGGGTTTCCCCGGGGGGAATTTTAAAATATTCCCCGGGCCCGGATAAAAACTTTTCAGCGGGTCGCTTGTGGCCCGCAGTTTGAGGACCCCTTTTAAAGCCTTTTCTGCTGTTGCAACTTCATTAGCAATGGTGCAGAGACATCCGTCTGCTTCGGAGCCTCATACACAGTAGGGTTCGGTGATCGTTTGTTTTACACACATCTGGTAGCCCCCTGGTTTATTTTGGAGGTGAGCTACTGTATCGTTTAAGTCCGCCTTTTTGAGCCCCTTTTTCCCAAATTTTTCTCCCTCCAATCAATGGCTTTTTTTTTCAGAAAACTGTCACTCTTGGCCTGAAAGCCAATAATAATATTTTTATGCAATTTTCTGATAGATCTTTTTTTACCAATGACAGAAAACAAAGGATAGGGGTTTCAGACGGGCAAACATGCACCTTATGTACCCACCAAGCCCTTTACTAAAAAGGACTTCCCCTTTAAAAAGCTATGCACTGCCAAAAAACAAAAAAAGGGAAGGGTCTTAAAAACGTGAACAAAATTTTGGGAACTCCAACTCCCATAATTATGCATAACTTATTTAGAAGTTACTGAATTTATTCTCACCCCAATGAGACAAGCAGGGGCTCTTATGGGATTTTAGTAAAGTTAGAAAAACCCGCAGAAAAAATACAAAAACAGGAAACCCTTTAGAAAAAGTTGTTGCAATAATCAATATATGTATGTTGTATAATAAGGTAGGTGTCTTTTTCTTATTCTACCTGTAGGGGGGGCAGGTACTCTCTAGCTTTTTTCTCTGTGTTCTCCCTTAAAATGTTTAAACCCCTTTCTGGGAAAGTCAGTTTTGGCCTTTTTTGACACAGGCCCCCCTTTTATTAAAAACGACACTTTTCCCTTTTTGTTGGAAAAAATTTTTTAATTTTTTACCTTATCCATTTTTGATTCAAGACTGTTTTCCCGGTGATTTTCATTGTGCCTTTTTGGTTACAATAATTTGGGCCAATTTCAATCCTTTGTTTATTTGCCCAAAAAAATCAAAATGTCATGAAAAATTTTGAAAAAGGGGCAATTTTTTAAAGTTAAAAAATGTATGTGTATAAGAAAAGTTTTTTTCCCCTCAAAATAGTTTTTTAAAATAGCATCTCCATTAAAAACTACTTTATGTTGGCATCATTTTTAAATATCTTTATTTTTTAGGACATTAAGGGGCTTATAAATTTTGTGGCAATTTTTCACATTTTCCAAAAAATTTTAAACACAGACTTTTTCGGGGATAGTTCTGACATAGCTTTGAGGAGCCTTTGTTTTAGACACTCCTATTTAAAGACTCAAAGGGAAAATGCATCCCCTTTTGGGATTTAAAAAACGGTTTTAAATTTCGGGGCGTACCGTAAACCCGCTCGCCGGCCCCCATAACAAGCATTAAAAACACTTGTCACTTTTTCCCCAATTTCATACAATACATTTGTATTGTACCAAACCCCGGGAGGGGGGGGCGGAATTTCCCTAGTTCTCTATGGGAACTGAGGAAACCCATAATTTTGGGGCGCATTTCACCAGTTTTGCGACGTAAACGCACTCTAATAAGAGCAAAATCGCCCCAAAATGCCTGTGAAATCCCCTTGCGTTTCAAAACACATTTAGAAGTTTTTTTTTCCCCCTTTGGTGGGTTTCAAAGGGGAATAAAAGTAAACTGGAGATGAAATTTCAATTTCATTTTGCAGATTTTCATTCTTTATCCATTATTCAAAGAAGAGGTTACAGGAAAACGCAACTCGGTATTGACTCCACCATTTTTTGAAATATCCCATATGTGGCGTTCAATCACAAGTCTCAGAATAGGAGAAGCACCTACTCGATTTTGGGGTCTCATTTTCATTACGATTTTCTTTAGGCACAATCTCAAGTTTGCAGAGACCCTAAGGTTACATCCCCCAGGATATGTCAAAAAATATGCAAAACTTTAAAAAGGACAAATACAAAATCCTGGAGTTTTTTTACTTTATTTTTTTCAGCATACCCGGCGGTATAAGTGAATGCAAACTTTGCTCACAGGGCGTTAAAGTTTCAGAATTTATCAATTTTATATATTTTTTTTATGTTTTACTGCTTTGACACTATAAAAACACTTTTATTTAAAAAAAAAACGTTTTTGCTCCTCAGGCCATACTTTTTTTTTTTTCGTTTATGGACCCGTGTAGGGCTTATTCTTTCGGATGAGTAAAAGTTTTCTTGATACCATTTTTTTGGGGGAATTACTTTTTTTTTTCCCATTAAATCTGTTTTTTTGAAATGAAGTATGAAAAAAATTTAAGCAAAACCGGTTTGTTTTCAATTTTTACAGTGGTTATCGTGCAGTATAAATGATATGTTTGTTTTACTGTGTGGGGCAATAAGATTACAATGATATCCAATTTTTAGTGTTTTTTTTTATGCTGTAGCCCTCTTAAAAAATCTGCTTTTGTGTAAAACAATATTTATGCATTGCTATTGTTTGACATAACTCTTTTTTGCTGTATAACGCACTGTGTAAGGGTTTTATTTTTGTGGGACGAACTGATGTATTCATTGGTACCACTTTGGTGTTTATATGAATTTTTTTATCACTGGGATAAACAAAAATTTCAATTTTTTTTTTAAAGGGTTCATGCTTTTTTTTAAATTAAAAAAAGTAAATTTTTTAAAACTAGGTTGTTTTAAAAAACCCGCAAACCAAAAATGTTTATTATTCGAACCATTTTTTGCCCCTTTTCAGTTTTTAAGGGGAAAAGGGGGTAAATTTTTTTATTTATTTGTGTTTTCACTTTTTAACTTTCACTTTTTTCAACTATGTATAGTAGTTGTCAATTTCCACGTACTAACTCTCGGCACAGCTGGCGTGGTGATGTCACAGGCAAACAAGAAGACTTTGTTAGGCTTCCGGGTTGCCATAGAAGCCAAAAACCCCCCCCCGATCTCCTGGGGGTTGTGCCCTGGAACAAGGGGGCCCCTCCTCTGTTTTTCCCTAAGCTGTTACGGTCAAGATTGACTATAGCATCTAAGTGGTTAATCGGCGGCAAAAGGGTGTGGAGACAGCTGTAATGTAGAGCTGGTTCCATGATCCGATTGTTCATGCATGACCATCGTGACATACCCATATGTCAATTTCTGGGGACCCATTTTCATCTATGACATTTGATTAAATCTAATGTTGGTAAGGGGTTAAGGATGTGCCAAAATTATCAAACAGAATGAGTCAATGTGATAAATTTGGTGCATTCTTAGATTGCCAAAGTTTACACCAAGTTTCGATTGTTAAACCTGCCCCATAGTTCCCTTAATAATCTCAGCGTCCAGGCCTTCAGGCAACCTCTGTTAATAACCTAGATGCTGTGGCCCTTACTGGTTGCGGTATCTATGGGTTTAAG